>BSBK01006695.1:1142500-1256198 GCA_027943335.1 Chamaecyparis obtusa
GAGCTCAAAAATTGAAGGAGGTCGACATGCTAGAAGAGGTCCAAAATTAAATTGGAGGTTGGGAAGGAGAAATGATGTCTAATTTAGAGGTACAATTGATTATGGATTTGGGAAGAAGTACAAGGGGCATATATGGTAAGATTGAATTGGAGAAATAATAAAGGACCATGCATAGAAATATTAAGTTTGGATGAAATTGGATTAACATAGGACTCATATCTAAATTTGAGTTTTCATTAAGTGTCATATGTACCCTTATTATGCATGATAAAATGGAAACATACTAAGGTGGGTGCTAAATAATCATGAATTGTGCACATCAATAAGGTGCTTACAATTTATGATGGTACAATATTCAAAGAAAAAAAATCTCCAATCATCAAGTGGATATCTTTTCACTGACAATATGTGTTGCATGGTTTTGTCATTGATGTCAACTCAATAGGTACTACCATTGATGTCAATTTGGGATCATTGATGTAATTGGATGTTTTGGGATGATACATTTGAGAGAGATGGTTTCACATATAATCAAAATGATTGAAGACAATCCAAAAAAAATCATCTCATATATTTGTGGCAAAATATTAGTCTAGATTATTGGTAAGTACTATATGGTAACACCTTAATACACATGCTCTAGATATTGGTTATGAGATGCAATTGAGTTTTTTGGTGGCCTCTGTTGGACTAAGTATGGAAAGGTGAGTACTAAGAGGGGAGGGTGAATCAATACTATAAAACACTTTTAAACTATTTAAACTTTCTTCATTAAGAATTTACTGATTCCATAACTTTTTCATGCATATCATAAAATATATAAAACATTAACATAACATATAACTCATAACACATTCATTTTGGTATCGCATAAATTCTCCTTGTCAGCCTGTCATACTTGGTAACACATTTTCCTCTAGCTTGGTAATTGCCTCATCTTCTTGATTCGGTTGATGTTGTAGCTTGATACAACTCGATGCTCGGTGCTATCTTGTTTGGTGACTAAATCTTTCTTTGCCTTTAGTGAAATTACCTTCTCCTTTAGTTCCTTTTACTGAATAGCTTTTGTACTTTACTGACTTGTCTGTCCTTCATTACTAAATGACTTTAACAATTATTTTGACTTCCTCATAACTAATGAAAACTAAATAATGCTTAGGAGTATCAATATCCCCATTTGATATTAGTTTGGTATCTTTGTTAAAAACCTTCAAAGTCATCAAAAAATTCAAAAGTTTGTCCTTAGCAAAATTGTCAAAATTGTCCATGTATCCATTCCTCGATAAATTTATTACTCCTCCTAAAGTAATACTAACTGTACAAATATCATACATATCCTTTGTATATCATCCCTTTTTACTTTACTCTCTATATCCTTCATTTTCATATAATATATTTCCCCCCTTTTTAACAAAAATGCCAAAATAACAACTTACTATTTTTCGAGTGGGGGGATATTGTCAAAATAGATTTATACATGTCTTGTGCATACTTCAATGATTCCTTCCATGAATATTTTAGTATCTATAACACTATTATTTGTTCACTGATGTCAGTTTTCAAACTCATCATGTTGTCCATTGCACTAACATCCGATGTACCGATTAAATATTTTGCTTTATGTACTTATTTTTGTAATGATTCAATGTGGGGTATCAAAAATGTTTGGAGTTCCATAATATCCACTCTAATATGATTCTCCTCTTTTTTTATCTTGTATTGCACTCCCATTAAGTGCTTCATCCTTTCATAATATTCTTGGAAAGAATTAGGCTCGATAGAAACTTTGGCTAACTGCTTGGTCAACTCCTCAATATTTTCATCTTTTTCTTTGATGTCCTTAATGAAATTGGAAAATAAAAAAATGTTTTGAAATAATAAACGAATCTTTTGCAGCTCATTCTCCAATTATTTAACTAACTCAAATAGAGTTACCTTATTCAGTGAAACTGATTGAAGAAGGTCTTCAATCATTGCATTTTCCATTTTCTTCTTATGCACATGTATTAAATATTCTAATGTCTCGGTACCAAGTTGGTTTATTTGGTTTACCAATTCTTGTAGGTGGTTATATATATCTCCTTTTACATTTACATCAACCTCTAGTACAATTTGATGCAAAATGTCTTTGATTTTCTCCAAAACATCAGTCTTCTACTTCTTTTCATCAATTTGTCTTGTGTAGGTTTCCTCTTTAATAAATCTCTGAACTCTGATAGTTCCTTTGGGATCAAGGTTGAAATATCAACTTTAGGAATGATAATAAGTTGGCTTACATCAACCTATTTTTCATACTTCCTCTTCTTGGTTTCTCCTTTCACTGTAGATGTCTTCTTTGCATTAGATTGTACATTAGTTGTGTTCTCATTCTTTTCTTCTTTTTCTTTCTCTTCCTCTTCTTTCTTATTTTCTTCTTTCTTCTCTTCTTTCTCTTCATTCTTCCCTTCATCTATGTCCTTTTCTTTCTCTTTTTCCTATTCCTTCTCTTGTATTGTAGTCTCGATAGGAGTTACCGACTCTTGATTTTGACCTTGTGTTCTCTTGGTCTCTTTAGTCTCCTTGGTATCCTTTGTTGCACACTCCTATGTTGGTTCTGTGGGGGCATAAACAACTACTAGAACATCTCTTGTTACCTTTGAGATTACTTCCTCGACCTCAGGAAAATTCAATGCCTGCTTAATTACAGGAGCTTTTGTCATCAACCTTGCCTTGGCCGAATCATCTATATCTATTTATTCAGTTACTTTGGCCTCAATTTCTATGATATATTCATCATCTTGTATGTTCTCAATAGGGTCTTGATCTATTATATCCTTATTTATAACTTCATCTTTATCTATTGCCAAATCAATTGGATCTAACTTGCCTTCTTGTTCTTTGACCTCTTCAACAGTCAGTTGATCAAGAGAAAATATTTTTCTCCAAAGATCATCAGTCTCATTCTGCACTTCCTCTAACTTACTGACCATGATGCTTAGTGCTCTTCTTTTAACTTAGAATCTCTCTGAGTATTCTTGCAGTGTATCTTTGATTCCTCTTTTAGTTAGGTCGAGGACTGTGATGGCCTGGGATCTTTCTCTTATTTTCTTTTCAGATGCTAGGGCATATTTCCATCTAGCATCAATCTTTTGATACAAGTCATCAACCATATACTGTGTAACTTCAATTGGTGTAGTTCTGAATTTGTGCAAAGTGAATATAATGTCCTCTTCAATTCTATGTTTTTCTCATCATTCCTCTTCTCATATTTCAGTTGTTTTAGACCTGAATAACCTCCATATTTCTGAAGTGTCTTGAGAGACTCATCAAGGTCTTTAATTATTGGTATCTAACTTTGTACAACTTTAAATTGTGAAACATCTTCTAATTCAATTTCACTATCTTCCTGCAGCTTCAATTTTCTCCTAGGCCTTCCAATAGTCTTTTTATCTCTAATGTAAGTTTTAATCTTTGGTGGTTCTATCTCTACCCTCTTCTTCTCTATCGGTGTGGAGGAAGACCTTGTTAATGGTCTAACATTGATTGGAATGGGGGTCTCTTTATTCATTCTTATTTTCTTATCCTTATCCTCTGTTGGTTCAACTTCTTCTTCTTCAACATGAATACCTAAATTTTCTAACAAGTTATTGATCATCCTGCTAGTTTTTCTTATGGCCTTAGGTATCAAGATACCTAGTTTGATTTTCTCTTTAAATTCTTGAGTTGCACTTATGTCAACTGGTTTCTCTAAAAGTCCTTTTATTTGTATTGATGCAACATCAATGTCTAGTTCATATAACATAGGTGGTAGCCACATGGTTCTTGGCTCCACAACTCTTACTATACATGTGTCAGTGTCTACCTCAAAACATAAATCATCCTTATACTATTCCACAAAATGAGGTGGAATCCTAAATCTTTTATACATCTTAGTATGAAAATTAAAAAAGTAATTGTTCATGACCATATCAAAATGTTCTCCTATTCTTTGAATATATTCATTGATTTGATAGATAATCAATTTATCTCCTTTCCAAACTACTTCACCAATTGTAGGAAAAAAGTTCTAAAAATAAAAGAAAATGCATACCAGTAATGGTCTGAACTTCAGTGTATTGGACTTTGCTTTCCGGATAGTATTCATGTTGTCATCTAATTGTTTTACCAATATGTCACATAGGTCTATCTTCTGATGAACTACAACTGATTTAGAACCAGAATGAAGAATCTGTAATTCAAGATTAAAGAGGAGTTGATGATTAGATATGCAAGATGATTAAATTAGTATTATGTTGTCACTGATGTCAACTAGCTTGACAATACTTATCTTGTAAGTTACTATACCGACACATCTGAAGGAAGGTGAAAGAGATGAAGAACAAAAATATCTACATGAGGAAGATGTATATGACAGATGAGAATAAGGAATACACTAAGTAACTTGTTGATGAGTCTATGACTTGATGGAATTGACTTTATTATGTTGCATTCATCTATGATGAAGAATAGAGCTGAAAGACACAAAGCAATGTTGTCAGTAAATAAAGCATTTTAGTATACACCAACGAAGTGTAGTGTATACCAAGCGCAGTATTAACCAAGCTTGTGTTCACCGACACATTTTTTTGTTAACCGAACAAAACAAAAAGGAATTAAATGATCAGTTTAGCCGATAAAGTGATGAGCTGTAAATTGTATGAAATCGAGGTAACAGATAATGTTTGTTATGAAGATCGACAGTTAACATAAATCAAAAGGGATCTAATGGAGTAGATTGAAACATGATACTGACACATCAGCCGAGGGAGCTTAAAGCAGCAAAATATATGAATATGATTAAGTGGCAAAATTTGATGGATGAAAAGAAAATGATTTACTCGTCTATATAAGAGACATTGGTTTCATTATGTAATGATGTCGGAAGAAGAAGATACTGCTAAATAATCATGTGGAGAAGTTTTTATGATCATACTGGTTAATAAGAACCAAGCTACATAACAGTTACCGAGCTACAAAGAGTTATTACCGACGGACAATAAGTTGATACAGTATTGAATCTGAAGTGTTATATTGGTCAAAAGTATTTGAATGAGCTGAACATTGATCTGTAAACTACAAACTGAAGTTGTATTTAGGTAGATCACCTACTGTTACACATTTAACCATTGTACACAATTAAATCTCTTAACTGAGTGGACTATGAAAGTCTTTTGATGTTTCATTCATAGAGTGAATATTGTTATCCTGTCAACCCTAGAGTGACTGCTGGTTGGACGATAACTTCTGGTCTAAAATCCTCTAACAAGGTCACACCTAAAAGTGTGTTTGTAAACCTTTAACAGGGTTAGGTCTTTACCGACCTCACTTCAGAAGAGTAAACAATTTTGGGTTGCCGGTCCCAGGTGGTTTTTCCCTTTACAAGGTTTCCACATTAAATCTCTTGTGTTATGTGTTGATTGTGATATTTGTTTGTGATCATACTTTGCATATTACATGTTAGATTTAATCATTAATTAATATAGAATTTAGATTGTCAATCAGTAAATACACAAACAGTGGAAGTATTTTATGTTTATCAACTTGCAGAAGTAGTAAAATTATTTTGGATTATACATTTTGAATTGGGACACTGGATAACTGATTCACCCCCCTCTCAATTATTCTAACAATTGGTATCAGAGCACTGGTTGCTTAGAATAGAGTTTTAAGGAATTCAGCAAAAAGGTCTCAAGATGTATAAGAGGGAAGTGCCAAAGCTAAACAAAGATAACTTCGCAATATGGCAAAGCTGGATGAAGTTGCACATATTTGGAATTGGGAATTCTGCACTAGAACTGATGGAGAATGGCTACATTGAACTAACACCAGGTCCCCTAACTCTTAATCAACTGAAGGATAGGCATGAAAACAATATTACTATGATGGAACTTGCTGCTGCCTATACCGATGCTGAATTTAATGACATCAAGGAATGTGATACTACTAAGAAGATGTGGGACAAGCTGACTCTAATATACAGTGGAGATGTGAATGTTAAGAGAGCTAGAGTAGAAAGCCTAAGAGGTCGATTTGATGATATGAAGATGAAAGAAGGTGAGAACATTATGCAATACACAAATAGACTAAAAGCAGTACATGCTATTAGAGCATCTGGCGGAGCTATTGATGATGAAATAGTTATAAGCAAGATTCTTAGAACTTTGCTGCTAGTTTATGCGATCAGGATCTCTGCAATTCATGAAACAAGGGCTACATCCAACCTCATCCTTGACACTCTAATCGGTAAGCTTACAACTTTTGAACTGAATAACTTTGACAATAGTGTTGTACCATCTGTTGAATCCGCTTTCATGTCCTCTTTGAAGATTGGTAAGTCTAGTAGCAAGATTGATAAGAATAATGATAGTGATAGTAATACCGATGATGAACTTGATGAGCTTGAAGCTCTTATGGCCAGAAGATTGCCCAAAGGTAAGGGAAGATATAGAGGCAAGTTACCTCTAGCATGCTTTAATTGTAAAGAAGTTGGCCACATCACTGCTATATGTTTGAATAAGAAAAATGATGATAGATCCAAAGATCAATTCAAAGGAAGCTATGGGAGAAGAGTCAACAGAGGCTATTGACACAACAATAGAGACAACTGAGATAGCTATGACAAAGGGAAAATGGTATATTATATAGCCGAAGAATTTGAATCTGAATTTGACACTGATGATGATGTAGAAGTAGTATTTGTTGCTATGAAGGATTATTTAGAGGAAGAACAGAAACATGAGGAGACAAAATTGATCTCTAAAGTAAGCAGAAATGATACATGGATCATAGATAGTGGCTGCACACATCATACAACTAGTGATATAGAGAAATTTGATCTAATTGATGAATATGATGGTGGATCTGTTAGAATGGGAAATGATGCACCTTGTATGGTGAGAGGTAAAGGTTCATTGATGATTAATGACATAATAAAATGTGAGAATGCGTACTAGGTAGATGGACTGAACTACAATTTGATAAGTGTGGCACAATTGAACAACTCGGGTCACCAACTTGCTTTTGAGAGCAGAAAGGTAAGTATTTATGATGATGGAGGAAGACTTGTTGGAACTGGTACACAATCCAGAGGTAATCTATTTTATCTTGATATTGATCAATCTTCTTATTTATTAATGAAAGATGAAGATGCATAGTTGTGGCATAAGAGGTTATGTCATGTGAATTTTGATAACATGGTCAAGATTAGTAAGAAGAAAAGAGTTAGAGGATTGCCTAACTTGTCAAAACCAGATCATGCTATGTGTCATGAATGTCAGAAAGGTAAGATGACTAAGTCCAATTTTAAAAGCAAAGACTACTCAACAAAAAAGATACTTGAATTGGTTCATACCGACCTATGTGGTCCTATGAGAACTCAGAGCTATTATGTTGATAGATACTTTATTCTTTTTGTTGATGACTACACTAGATTGATGACTGTTATGTTTTCGAAAGAGAAATTTGAAGCTTTTAAATTGTTTAAATGGTATAAGGCTAAGGTAGAAAAAGAGACTAGAAAAGAAATCAAATGCTTAAGAGCTGATAGAGGAGGTGAATTTATCTCTGATGAATTTACTAATTTCTGTAATGAGAATGGTATTAAGAGACAGGTCTCTACGCCGAGAATACCTCAGCAGAATGGGATTGCTAAAAGAAGGAATAGGTCAATCATTGACTGTGCTAGAACACTAATGCTACAAAAGAATGTTTCTCAGACATATTGGAGGGAAGCTATCAGCATAGCTATATATGTGCTTAACCGAGTGCAACTGAAGAAGGACACCAACCGGACACCTTATGACCTATGGTTTGGACACAAACCTACTGTAAGTTATTTCAAAATTTTTGGAAGCAAATGTTTTATTCTGAAGGATGAGAAATGGAAAATTTGATTCTAAAGGTGATGAAGGAATATTCTTAGGATATTCTACAAAGAGTAAAGCATACAAATGTTTGAATAAGGTTACAAATAAGATGATTGAAAGTACTAATGTTCGTGTTGATGAGTATGATGACATAAATATATAAGAAAGAAATGAATCAGAAGACTATGGTAGATTCACTTACATTGAACTTCTTGACTATCTACCGAAGTCGCAACCTGTGATAACTGGTTAGCAAGAAAATAACCCTGAGGAATAGGAAAGGGAAACTGACGAACAAGATGGTGCTATCGAGCAAGCAAATGAACCTGAACAGGATGAACAAGAAAGAAGAAATTGAGTACTGGCTATTTTTGTCAGAAGACATCATCCTAAGACATAAATTATTGGAAACAGACAAGCTGGAATGCAGACTAGAAGCAAAACAAGACAAGGTACATGTTTAGTTTGTGAATTTGAACCAAAGAATGTGAAAGTTGCATTAGAAAATGAAGAATGGGTTAATGCAATGAAGGAGGAAATAAAACAAATAGAGAAAAACAAAACTTGGTCCTTAGTACCCCGACCTAAAGATAAGAATGTTATCGGTACTAAATGGATATTCAGAAACAAAATGAATGAAAATGGTGAAGTAACAAGAAATAAAGCAAGATTGGTATGCAAGGGATATGCACAGGAAGAAGGCATTGATTATGGTGAAACATTTGCACCTATTGCTAGATTGGAAGGAGTTAGAATGCTACTTGCATATGTTGCACACAAGAAATTTAAGGTTTATCAAATGGATGTGAAATCAACATTTTCGAATGGTATACTTGAGGAAGAGGTCTACATAGAACAACCTGAAGGATTCATTGATCCAAACAACAGAAACATGGTATGTAGATTACACAAAGCTTTATATAGTTTGAAGTAAGCACTGAGAGCATGGTATGAAAAACTGCATACTTACTTGTTAAGTATTGGATTTGTAAGAACTAGTGAGAACAATAATTTTTACATGAAAGGTGATACTAATGACACTATTATCATTGTTGAAATTTTTGTTGATGATATTATTTTTGGAGGTCAAGATCATCTCTGTAAATCTTTTGCTGATGACATGAGGAATGAGTTTGAAATGTCTATGTTCAAAGAGATTAAGTTCTTTCTTGGATTACAAGTGATACAACAAAGTGATGGGATATTCATCACACAGTCCAAGTACATAAAGGAAGTCTTGAAGACATTTGGCATGGAAGATGCTAAACCTATGGGAAAACTGATGGCTACTGGAAGTAAATTGACAAAGGAAGATGAAACTACAGAGGTAAACCAGACACTTTACCAATCCATGATTGGTAAGCTCATGTATGTAGTTCACAATAGATCGGATATAACACATGTTGTGGGAATTGTTGCTAGATATTTTGCTAATCCTAGAGAATCACACATGATTGCTACTAAAAGAATCTTAAGATATCTGAAAAAGATAGAGTATTATGGATTATGGTATCCTAAGGAAGGTAAGTTTGAGCTAAAAGTTTACATTGATGCTGATTGGGCTGGAAATGTGGATGACAGAAAAAGTACCACCAGAGGAGCATTTTTCTTTGGTGAAAGACTTGTAACCTGGACAAGTAAAAGGTAGGCTTGTATTTCTCAGTCTACAGCTAAAGCAGAGTATGTTGCTGCTGCTACTAATTGCTCAAACATTTCATATATCAAGTAAGTGTTGGAAGGAATGAATGAGGTAATCACTGACCCAGTGATCATATACTGTGACAACACAAGTGCAATTAATATCTCAAAGAACCCTATGATGCACTCAAAGACAAAGCATATATCAATTAAGTATCACTACTTAAGAGAACAAGTGCAAGAGAAACAAGTAAAGTTAGAATTTGTTACATCTAAAGAACAACTTGCAGACATTTTTACAAAGCCTCTACCGAAGGACACTTTTGAATATTTGAGGACTATACTTGGGGTCCGTCCCCTATCTATCGGTCACTAATGTGATCTGGATGTTGCATCAGCCTAATACTATTAGAAGATCATTCATGTTGATGCAGCATAGTTCACACTTTGAATTTTGTTCAAGGTTGTGATTAAGTTTGAAGAATTGAAATAGATTGGGATATCAGTATACTAAGATACAAAGGAAGTATGGACACCACAAATTTATTTAACTATTATAGAGTTGATTATTTATTTGTTTCTTTGGCATTGTTGTCAAAGGGAGAGATAAATAATATGAAAAGAAAAGGAGATTTGCACCGATGAGAACTATCTAAGGGAGAGATGATCTGAAAGGAAATTGAGAACTAAAAAGATTACATATACATAATGACAAAGCTATATTTTATAATGTTATTTTAGTAACATAGTGATTAAACATATTAAGCTAGGGAGAGCTTACACTACACAACATTTGATCACAGAGTTGTAGAAAACATGTTTGGTATGTGTATGGTACATTTCATATTACTTGAGTTGCCATCAATGCCAAAGGGAGAGATTGATGAACTACAACTGATTTAGAACCAGAATGAAGAATCTATAATTCAAGATTAATGAGGAGTTGATGATTAGATATGCAAGATGATTAAATTAGTATTATGTTGTCATTGATGTCAACTAGCTTGACAGTACTTATCTTGTAAGTTACTATACCGACACATTTGAAGGAAGGTGAAAGAGATGAAGAACATAAATATCTACATGAGGAAGATGTATATGACAAATGAGGATAAGGAATACATTGAGTAACTTGTTGATGAGTCTATGACTTGATGGAATTGACTTTATTATGTTGCATTCATCTATGATGAAGAATAGAGCTGAAAGACACAAAGTAGTGTTGTCGGTAAATAAAGCATTTCAGTATACACCGATAAAGTGTAGTGTATACCAAGCGTAGTATTAATCGAGCTTGTGTTCATCAACGCATTTCTTTGTTAACTGAGCAAAATAAAAAGGAATTAAATGATCAGTTTAGTTGATAAAGTGATGAGCTGTAAATTGTATGAAATCAAGGTAACAGATAATGTTTGTTATGAAGATCGATGGCTAACATAAATCAAAAGGGATCTAATGGAGCAGATTGAAATGTGTTACTGACACATCAACCGAGGGAGCTTAAAGCGGCAAAATCTATGAATATGATTAAGCAACAAAATCTGATGGATGAAAAGAAAATGATTTACTCATCTATATAAGAGACATTAGTTTCATTATGTAATGATGCTGGAAGAAGAAGATACTGCAGAATAATCGCGTGGAGAAGTTTTTCTAATCATACTGGTTAATAAGAACTGAGCTGTATAATAGTTACCAAGCTACAAAGAGTTATTACCGATGGATAATAAGTTGATACAATATTGAATCTGAAGTGTTATATTGGTCAGAAGTATTTGAATGAGCTGAACATTGATCTGTAAACTACAAACTAAAGTTGTATTTAGGCAGATCACCTACTGTTACACATTTAACCATTGTACATAGTTAAATCTCTTAACCGAGTGGACTATGAAAGTCTTTTGATGTTTCATTCATAGAGTAAACATTGTTATCCTATCAACCCCAGAGTGACTACTAGTTGGACAATAACTTCTAGTCTAAAATCCTCTAACAAGGTCACACCTAACAATGTGTTTGTAAACCTTTAATAGGGTTGGGTCTTCACCGACCTCACTTTAGAAGAGTGAACAATTTTGGGTTGCCAGTCCCAGGTGGTTTTTCCCTTTATAGGGTTTCCATGTTAAATCTCTTGTGTTATGTGTTGATTGTGATATTTGTTTGTGATCATACTTTGCATATTACATGTTAGATTTAATCGGTAATTAATACAGAGTTTAGATTGTCAATTGGTAAATACACAGACAATGGAACTATTTTATGTTTACTGACTTGCAAAAGTAGTAAAATTATTTTGGATTATACATTTTGAATTGGGACACTGGATAACTGATTCACCCCCCTCTCAATTATTCTAACATCTTCATGTCTATTTTAACAATCTTGTAGGCAATATCAATAGCCCCACTAGGTACACTGTCTACCTGAGATGACTATATGGTATGATGTTACTTGAAAATATTAGCTCAGTGTCATCAATAGTAGACAACTTCAAACCTCTTCCATCCCATTTTTCTTGGGTAAGATCACATAACTTATTCTTGTCAGTTTGCTTATATGCCCCTAGTCTATCATTGATTGGAAATCCTATGACAATGTGCAATACATCCTTTGTGATCTTTGCTAGTGCATCACGCTACATGAACTAATCATGTACTCAGCTAAGTACCATCCTTATCCATTCTTGTTTGAAAACCATCAATACATTCATAGCATGGACCAAACCCTTGGTCTCTAGATGTGTGTGGTCATCTTTCAATTTTTTGTTTATGCATAAATTCCTATAGGATGTGTCAATTTCAGATTAGTAGATGTCTTCAATTTTGCAATGAATGAAGGTGTGAACATATTTAATGAGTATAACCCTCAGTGGGATTGAAGATAGGGCTCTAGATTAGTCAACTACAACAACAACAGTGGGAGGTAACTTGTATTTAGGATTGACAGGGTCAATCTTCTCAACAACAATGGGCTTCTCAAATTTTGGTGCCATTAGGATCTCAAAAATAATCTTCAAACAAATAGGGGTTCAGTAGTTCATAACAACTTGATTTCATGAAAACAACTCGGTAAACACTGGAAATACCATAAATTCACTTTATGCTGCTCAAATTTGCTCGAATGGTCACTAAGAATCGCTCGATAGTCTCTTCTCTGTCAAATGCTTCAAATGCTCACAAAAATGTAAGGTGAAAATGAAATAGCACAACCTCTATTTATAGCTTTTCCTTGATTAGGGTTTCCAATGGATATATTATTTGCATTAAATTCTCTTTACCGACTTCATTTCACCGATAACCAAAATACACTTTCTTTTACTGAATGAAAAAAAATAACTTATACATGTTACCAATCAAAGTATGAAATGAAAACTTCACAACTTATATCCAAATGCATATTAATATGCTAATATGGATCTTTTCACATATTCTAGGAACCGATTTAAGATAGAATTTAGGTTATTAGCTCCTACACATACCTTTGACCGATTAATTAAAGATAGGTGCACCCGATCCAAAGGATGTGATGCCATCAGTTGTTCCAAGTTTAGTTCCATCATCTTGAGAATTCCTTCTCCATGTCCTGTTCATTTGATCTCTTATCTCATTAATATTGACTTGAGCTTTTTCATTCGGTTGTTCCTCGGTTGGGGCTTTACCTTAGTTGTTGTAGTCTTTGGCTAGGTGACTGACCTTATGATAGTGGAAACAAGCCATTCTACAGTTTATCCATGACCTTATATTGTTCATACCATGCATCCTAAAGCAATTTTCAGCAATGTGACCAAATCTTCCACATGCAGTACAAGTGATTCTTGTATTCTAGTCTCATGGTATAGTTGATCCTTGTCGGCTGTTTGTAGTATTTTGTCTGTTAGGGACCCATTTCTCATTCTTTATTTGTTACATGCATTCTTCAGATTTGTGGCCATATCTATTACATTTTTTGTAGTAACCATTAAAGTTTTGCTTCTTTGAATTGTTAACAACCCTTGATCTACATTCAAATGCCTTATGATCATACTTATTACAATTGTAACAATGACCATTAAACTTAGGAGTACTCAGTGAATTACCTCTTTGTGTCCTGGTTTCCCACAATGATTTCAGGTTGGTTTCTTTGTCTTTGGTGGGGTAGCAACATTATCTTGGTTGGTTGCTTGATTAGAGGATTCACCCTTCTCGATAGCATAGTTTGCATTGTATCTAAGTCCAATAGTATCTCTTGGTTGTCTCTAAACTCTTAGTTGTTCATCCAACATCTTTAGTGCTTCTTCATTTCTTTTCAAGACTTCATTAGCATATTTCTTAGATTTTAGTTCAGTCTTCAAATGTTCATTCTTAGATCTCAATTCAACAATCTCTCCCACTTTCCTTTCAACATCTTGATTTGTACTTACTAGTTGGTCTGTCAAGTTGTAGTGAATTTGTGTTAACCTTAGTATTTCCCCATCTTTCTCATTCAGTCTTGTGTTCATTTATCTTCTCTCATCTTCCACCATTCTTTTGTCATCTTCATCTTTTCCTTTTTATTCTAGGACTTCACACATCCTTATCGATTGGGCTTCTTGTTCTCTTTTTGATGCTTTTACCTGATCAACTAGGTTTTTGTTCTTTTCAGTCAGTTCTTATATTATAGCTGTAATATATAAAATATGGATGAATAGAGTTTTGAATAATGCACATGAAAGAGACCCTAAACCCATATTTTAAACATACATATGAATTCTAAGAGGATGGAATATAAATCTAGAAATGCTAATGTTGAAATGAAGAAATAAAGGTACTTACCTCAGAAAAATAATCGGCTAAAAACCCTGTCAGACAGTCCCAAAAACTATTGATTTTCATTGTCTTGAATCGAAACTGTGATATCTACAAAACCCATAAATCTTTTTCTTTTCTAAGCAAGGTTGTCATTGACCCCAGTACAAAGGCACAATTATGCCCCAATCTAAGTTCTGGGGCACAATTGTACCCCTCTTAATGTCGACCTTGACCTGCACTACTCCAACAAAAAATTTGTTCGCGAATCTTGAAAGTTCGGCAAAAAGGGTATCCAGATCTGGACTGATATTCATCATCCCATACTTGTACCTGCAATAAAAATGGTTTTTTTTGTTGGGGGGGAGGGGTTTTCCTTAGTCAAACCCCAATTTAGGAATTAACCTTGAAATTGAATTAAAATTGTTGTAGTAAACAAAGTAAATGGAATAATTCACCTTTCTTATGTGGAAACCCTTGTGGAGGATTCGAATCCTTGAATCCATAAGTATGGATGCTCCAAATGAATGTAGAATTGGATGTAGGATGTCTCAAATCAATTGCCTTTAGATCTTCAACACCAATCTTGAATGGATCTTGGAATAGGACGAGGCTTGGATGAATGTAGATGGAGAAATCTTCAATAAGAGGGCTCCATAGAGATTGAATCCTTCAATGGATAACAATGGATCTCCTTGATGAATTGGATCTTGAATGCTTGAAGGCTTGAATGCTTGAATGCTTGATCTTCTTGCTTGAGAGTTTTGAGAGATTGTGAGATGAGATAATGAGAGAGAAAGGCCTCCTTTTATAGTAATCTAGGGCACAAACTTCTAAAGGGGCCACATATGAGAAATAAATTCCCATTGGGCCCATACCCCTAGAAATGGATCTAGATTAAATTCAATTTAAGAGTTTACCATTTCAAAGATCAAAACAGTCAACCCGGAGGTGGGAAAATAATTATTTTCAAAACCCGACATCCAGAAATCATGGAACCTTGAAATTTGGACCTTGGGTCAAGGTCGAGGTCGAATTTGACCTAGGTCAAAGTTGAGGTCAACTTTGACCAAAAAGGTTGACATTGACCCAAAAGGTCAACATTGACCCAAAAGTCAAGAATCTCAAAATTTCAAATCAGGATGCCAGAATTATGCAGAAAAGAAGTGGAAAATGGGGCAGAACAGGGGAAAAAGCTAGATCCAAGTCAAAGACCCATTCAATGTGTTTGACATGACCCCAAAACACTTACTCAGAGGGCTAAATGTTCTTAACATGGAAGTGCTTCCATTTTAATATGATACATTAAGCCCCCACTTTAGCAAGAGTATGGACTCGATGCAAACTCTTGGTAAAGGAGATCACAAAGAAAAAGATAATCTTATTGAAATCAAAGGGAAAAAGGAATCCTCAAGCCCCCAGGGACTCAAGTCTTTGTCAACTCCAAGATTGCAATAAGAGAGACATCACTAGAAAAAAGAGAGAAAAAGGGAAGAGAGGAGTGGCTAGCTTGCCCAATAAGATGTGTGTATCTCATTGTGAACCACAAAAGGGATAGGACGGCCCACCAAGAAAGCACTAGATAGTCACCCCATAAAGTTGTGCACCTTCTGGCGACTTTGTGCATGTATGTAGTGTGTCTTTTGATAACTTTTATAAAGTACCCATGGATCCATATCCTTATATCACCATAGAATACATTTGTAAAATGCACATCTCTTCAGGATTTAGCAACTTATGTGCCTTACCTTTCGAGGATTTAGCATATTTGAAATTGGAAATGCATGTCTCTTCAAGATTTAGCAACTTATGTGTGTTACCTTTCGAGGATTTAGCATGCTGCAAAACAAAATGTTAGAATGAAAATGCATAATATAGAACGAGGGAGGCTGTATACATGCCCCCCTCCTTAAGATGGAAAAAAACATACTATTTTGACATGCTAAGGAAATAAAAGAACAAGGATAAAGCCTTCTTCACATCAAGACAATATCCATATACAACACCTAGTCCAAGCCAAGAAGGTCACAACTCCTATGAGGCCATGGAAGGGATGAATGCAAAGAGATATCATGCAAGAATGGAAAAAGTAACCCTTGTGAGGGATAGAACACTATTTAACTTCCAAGGTGAGAGATATATCAACCATGGAAACCCAATGTCAAAAAAAAAAAAAGGTTATGATCAAGGACATAGATCCTCAATGCAAACCAAAATTTTCATTTATGATTGGATATCACATAATAGATAGATACTGCTTAACCAAGGGAAAAGTGGATCCCGGAAAGACAGAAAGGAAGGAGATGGCATCCTTGCCCCCCAAGCGTAGGAACAAGGATGGAAGGGGACCTATTATATTTCTCACAATAATATACAAGACAACAAGCCCCCAAGAATTAGGCTAACATTTTTTACATAATGTGGAGCTCCATAATAGGAACATAAATGTTATTTAGAGAAAACAGGATTGAAATACAACTCATTGCCACATGATATATAAATAACATTACTATCAATGAGCTGCCTAATCGTATAATGTAAAGCTTGACATTCATTAGTAGAGTGATCATGAAATCTATGATACAAACAAAAAGGAAGAGTCTTTAAGTATGGACTACATTTCTTTCTGCGTTTAGGTTGAGTAATCATCTTAGCACGAAGGAGTTTAGGAAAAAGAACTTCTTGGTTAAATTCCTTCATAGTTTCATCATGTTTTGAAGTGTTATTTGAGATGTTGTTAACATTAGTTTGTTATTGAGGATTAAATCCCAATCCATAAGAATGCTCATGCCCCCCATTCTATAAGGGCATTTGAATTCCATGTTTATGCTTACCACATCCTTGACAATCAAATCCTTGTTTAACTAGGAAATGATAACCAAGACCATAGTGAGAAGCCATATCTGATGCAAGAGAGGGATAGGAGGGGCCAACAAATGGCACACCCTAACCTAATCTACCCTACTCAACAACACACAGAAGCAACAACAACACAGTGGGAGATAGAAAATGCAGGATCATTCATATATTTACTTCAAATAGATTCATACATGTTGGGTTGTAAGGCCTTCCTGGTTACAACCAAATATTACAATCAAGTACAAAAGTCCTCAAACATGCGAGGATCTACCAACAATCTCTAATCTTCTATTTTCTATCTTCTACCAAAACTTACTCCTAAACTCTAACCAAACAACTACATTTATACAAGAGGCTATTGAACTGATTCGGCCTTCACATCCATAATCAATGGAAGGGATGACCAGATCTAGGTCCACACATGTCCCAATAATGGATACCAGCATAAAATCTATGACCCATAATAAATGCACAAGTCAGCCTCAATAGAAACTCAAAAGAAACCCGTCGGTAAGCAAAGTGAATCAAGCACCAGACAAGCATCACCAAGTGCCAGGGAAATTCATCGAGTGCCAAAGAGATAACTGACCAACACCAGCAAATAAAGGAAACTGAGCAACACCAAACCAACTCAGTCAAAGCAGGAACCGAGCAACACAAACAAACTCAAATATGTTTTGGTGACATAGGATTGCCAAGGACCCGAGATGCTCCTCCATCAGACACTTGTGGTTAATTGAAAATGATTCTTTGAATCATTCAAAAGGTATGATCTGAGATGCATCCAACTTAGACTGTGAAATCCATGAATTGTCTTCAATCGGTATGTTCTTCCACTTTACCAGATATTCCATATATTATTTTCCCCTTGTATTTCCTACCAATTCTTTGCTCCAAAATATGTTCAACTTCTTCATTCTGCTTCTTAGGATAATCCATTAGTACTGCCATGTCTTCTTCAGGTTCATGAAACTCATACAAATCAACAATGTTGAATATAGGTGAAAAATCCATGTCATCAGGTAACTTAACTTCATATGCATTTCCACTATCAAATTTCCTCAAAATCTTGCAAGGTCCAAACTTCTTCATCTTCAGCTTCCCATATGTTCCAACAGGAAATCTACCTTTCTTCAAATGAACCATCACTTCATCACCAACATCAAAAGTCTTATGTCTTCTTGATCTATCAGCTTTGTCTTTGTATTTCTGATTACTCTTTTCCAGTTTAAGCTTCACATCTTCATGCAATGTCTTCATGTACTCAACAAATTTTACTCCTTTAGCACTTCTCTTTCTTTCATCATCAATGTCTCTCAAATTAGATATACCTCTCGGCTGTATGCCATTATCTCAAAAGGTGTTTTCCCAGTACTCCTATTCACTAAATTATTGTATACAAACTCTGCTTGTACCAACACAAAATCCCAATTACTTGGTGTGTCTCCAACTAAACATCTCAAAAGATTTCCCAAGCTCATGTTCACAACTTCTGTCTGTCCATCGATTTGTAGGTGAAATGTAGAACTATATTTCAACTCAGTATCCAATTTTCTCCAAAGAGTCTTCCAAAAGTATCCAACAAATTTACTATCTTGGTCAGAGATAATAATCCTCGGTAATCCATGCAATCTGAAAATTTCCTTAAAGAAAAGATCTGCTACATGTACTGCATCTAATGTCTTTCTACAAGGTATAAAATGTGCCATTTTAGAAAATCTATCCACAACAACAAATATAGAATCATTACCTCTTACTATCTTCGGTAAGCCAAGGACAAAATCCATACTAATGTCAATCCAAGGTTTCTCAAGTACAACAATCGGTGTATACAATCCAGTATTCTGACTAATTCCTTTTGCAACTTGACAAACTCCACAAATTTTCACAAATTTCTGAACATCTTTATACAACTATGGCCAAAAGTATTTCTCCTTAAGCAAATTCAATGTCTTATCAACTCCAAAATGTCCAACCAAACCACTACTATGTTTCTCTTTTATCAAATTAGTTCTCATAGGTCCTCTCGGTATACACAACTGAATACCTTTAAACAACATACCTCCTTTCATAAAATATTCATCCCATTTAGTACTTCGTTGATCTTGAATAGGTGCTCTGCACTTTCTCCACAGCTCAGAAAAATCAGGATCAAATTCATAAGAATCTCTCATGTCATCAAAGCCTAGAATTCCAATTTTCATCTAGGTCATCAAAGATCTTCTTCCACTCAATGCATCAACAACTCGGTTAATGCTTTATCACAAATGTATAACTCTGCAAATACTCAACCCATTTCATATGTCTTTGATTCAACTTATTCTGACTACCCAAATACTATAAAGCCTTATGATCGGTATACAACACAAATTCACTCGGTATCAAATAATGTCTCCTTTTCTTTAATGCTTGAACAATGGCATAGAATTCTTGATCATACACAATATTTCCTCTTTTCATCATTCAACTTTTCACTAAAGAAAGCAACAGGTTTACCTTCTTGACTCAACACAGCTCCAATTACACTACCACTTGCATCACATTCCACTTGAAATACCTTATTGAAATCAGGCAATTCCAAAATAGGCAATTCAACAACCTTCTGCTTTAGAGTCTCAAAAATTTTATTTGCTCCATGTGTCCACTTGAATTCTCTTTTGTCTCCTCTCATAGTCTCAGTCATAGCATTAAAAATTGAACTGAAATTCCTAATGAACTTTCGGTAAAAACTTGCCAGACCATGAAATGATCTTACCTCACTAGCATTCACAAGAGTAGGCTAATTCAAAATAGCTTCAACCTTTTCAAGATCCATTTTCAAACCATCGGCTGAAATCACAAATCCCAAATACACAATCTCCTCTTTCATGAATGAACACTTTTTTAGATTTATTAGCAACTTTTCTTCTTTCAATCTTTACAAAACTTGTCTAACATGCAACAAATGTTATTCTATGGTCTTACTAAATATCATAATATCATCAAGATATACAATCACAAACTTACCCAAGAATTTCTTCAAAACTTCATTCATCAACCTCATAAATGTACTCGGTGCATTAGTTAAACCAAAAAGCATAACCAACCACTCATACAAACCTTCTTTTGTCTTGAAAGCAGTCTTCCATTCATCACCTTCTCTGATTCTGATTTGATGATATCCACTTTTCAAATCAATTTTGGTAAAATACTTTGCTCTAGGCAAACTATCCATTATATCATCCATTCTCGATATAGGAAACCTATATTTCACTGTTATCTTATTGATTGCTCTGGAATCGTTACACATTCTCCATTCTTCATTCTTCTTAGGTGCTAATATCGTAGGTACTACACAAGGACTCAAACTTTCTCTGATCAAACCTTTCTCCATCAACTCTTGAATCTGTCGGTTCAATTCCTAATTCTCGGTAAGTGTCAATTGATGAAGCGCCTTATTCGGTAATATAGCTCCAGGGATAAGATCCATGCAATGATCAATGCTTCTTTTTGGTGGAAAACCATCAGGTACATTATCAGAAATGATTTCACTGTACTCAGTGAGTAACTTATCAATCTCCCTAGGGACATTATCCTCTATTTTCTTACTCGGTTTGTTAGGAATCACATCAAAACATACATCATTTCTCTTTAAATCCTTAACAAAATTTCTTCCTTCCATCAAGAAAACTTTCATAGATGTGCAAACATTACTAATAGGTTCTTCCATCAAAGGTAACAAGATTTGTCTTCTTCCATCAGCTCAAATAGTATATTTATGCAATCTCCCATCATATATAGCATGTCTATCATATTGCCAAGGTCTACCCAACAAAATATGACAACAATCCATAGGCATGATATCACATAACACCTTATCATAGTATTTTCCAATCTTCAAATTCACATAACATTGTTCACTTACCAAGAGTGTTTGCTCATCTTTGATCCATGAAATCTGATAGGGCTTCGGATGTTCCAACCTTTTCAACTGCAACTTTGCAACCATTTCTTTAGATGCCAGATTCTCCAAGCTACCACTGTTAATGATTACCTTCCAAACTTTATCAGAAACTCTACATCTAGTCTTGAATAAACTTTTCCTTACCGGATCTTCCTTTTTACCTTCATTCCAAAGTGCTATTCCTACCATCAAGTTATTTTCTTTCTTAGGTTCATTCGATGACTCTTCTTGCACCAAAGCATTTCTACTGTTACTAGCCTTCTTACTTGCATGTGTACACTTAAATGATCTATGTCCTTCTTCTCCAAAATTGTAACAATTTCCTTAGAAACTTCCTCTATTATAACCACCTTAGTAGTTACTACCTTTGCCTCTAGATGAACTTTCACCTTTCCACTCGGTCTTGCTTTCATCCAGATTTGTCTTTTCTGGTTCAGATCTACTATTTTCACCATGAGATCTACCTCTTCCTCTAGGGAATCTACCACCTCTACCTCATTGTCTTTGCTCATGTCTCTTGTTCAATTTCTCCTCAACTTTCAATGAATATTGATAATCCTCTTCAATGTTCTCCAATTTGACCAAACTGATTTCTTCTTGGATGGAACTCTCAAACCATTCAAGTATCTAGTAATTCTTTCCACATCATCTTCATCATGTCCAAATCTGATATCTAATCTATAGAATTCCTTAGTATAATCCTTTACCGAGCTATCTTTTTGTCTCAAACATTGCATTCACCTAACTAGGTTAATCTAATAATCACAAGGTAAGAACTTTCCTTTCAATTTATTCACCATTTTACTCCATACCTTAATTTTGTCTTTTCATTTCCTCTTTCTGTCTAGCTATAGATGTTCCCACCATAAGGATGCATGACTTTTCAACTTTGTGCTTGCAATTTTCACTTTTTTGTCTTTAGGTACATTTTCATACTCAAAGTACTTTTCCATCTTAGTGATCCAATCCACCAATTCATTAGAATCCAATTTCCCACCATACTCACAAGGATTAAAGTGTGGTGTAGACTTCAAACTTTTCAAAGCCTTCAAGAATCTTTCTTCATCCTGATCCATCACAGGTGCAGGTTCTACATCACCTTGTTCTACCTCAATTTCATCATCACTAACATCTTCAAGATGTCTTCCTCTTCTCTGGGTTGTTTCAACATCTTCTAATCTAGCAACAATTTTTGTCAACATGTCTGCCAATCTTGGATCCGCATCTCACCTCCCATGAATCATCTTGAAAACCCTCTGCAATTGCAGGTCAGATCACAATATGCTACCCCACAACAATTCACCTAGGGCTTCACAAGAAGGAACCTTCAAATCTAGATTCATAGACCTAGATCTAGATCTCACCTCGCTTTGATACCACCTAATGCAAGAGAGGGAAGGAGGGGCCAATAATGGCACACCCTAACCTGAACCACCCTGCTCAACAACATGTGAAAACAACAAACATAGAATAGTGAGAGAGAGAATCCAAATCTTTCATATATTTACTTCAAATAGATTCATACATGCCAGGCTGTAAGGCCTTCCTGGTTATGGCCAGATATTACAATCAAGTACATAAGTCCTCAAACATGCAAGGATCTACCAATAATATCTAATCTTCTACCAAAACTTACTCCTAAAATCTAACCAAACAACTACATTTATACAAGAGGCTACCAAACTGAGTCAACCTTCAGATCCATAATCAATAGAAGGGATGACTAGATCTAGGTCCACACACTTCCCAATAATGGATACCAACATAAAATCCATGACCCATAATAAATGCACAAGTTGGCCTCAACAGAAACTCAAAAGAAACCCATCAGTAAGCAAAGCCAACCGAGCGCCAAAGAGATAACCGACGAACATCAGCAAACAAAGGAAACTGAGCAACACTAAACCAACTTGATCAAAGCAGGAACCGAGCAACACAAACAAACTCAAATATGTTTTGGTGACACAGGATTGCCAAGGACCTGACATGCTCCTGCATCAATATCATGAGTCAATGGAACTTCCATAGTCACTATGTCATCAGTAGTAGGTTTGACAGGTTCATTGTGGGTAGAAGTAGCAACAAAGTTATTACGAAGGGCATTAGAAGTATAAGTAAAAACTCATTGTTCAAACTCTCTTTGGTGCTTAATAAAATAAAGATTAGAAACTTTATACTCTCTAATAAAGGTAGGATTAAAATCTAAGGTTCCCCAATCATCGCCAGGAACAACATTAGAGGAACAAGGATTCAGAATAGGAGTATTATAGGTTTGAATATTCAAACAAGGATTAGGCGCATCATCTGCATGAAGCGTATAAATCATGTTGTTGTGAATAAACTTGACTTTACAGTGAAGGGTAGAAGGAATAGCATGCATGTCATGCAACCATGGTCGACCCAAAAGAAGGTTATAATTGAGCGGTCCAGGCATAACATGAAAAGGAGTATTCAGGATGATTGGACCGACTTTGATAGGTAAGAGAATGATGCTTAAAGTGTTCTTAGGAATGTTATCAAAGCCATGTATAGGAACATTGTCAGGTTGAATAGTTGAAAGATCAGCTTTAATCGCTTTGAGCATGTCCATACTACAAACATTAAGCTCAAATCCATTATCAATCAAGGTCCTATGAATGATATTTTAATTGATAGTAACATCCACCATAAGAGCATCATATTGATTCTGAACTTCTTTAGAAAATAATTTTGTGTAAATACAATGTCACGAGGACCCTGGGTGGCATGCATGCATTGTAAGAAGTTATTGATGTTCTCTTGATTAGGAGGTGGAGTGGGAAGAGTTGCTAGAGCTTTTTGCAAGGCTTCATCGTAGGTAGGTGAAGTTTGAAGAAGCTCCCATAAAGAAATCTTGGCAGGGGTATTTTGCAATTGGTTTATCAAATCATACTCCTTGCTAGGAAGACGAGGTGGAGGAGGAAGAATGGGTTGAGAAGGTGGTAAAGAAGTAGAAACCACCGGATTAGGTTGAATATTATTCCTTGTATGATATGTGTGACCTATAGAATCATGGTTACTAAAAGACTCTAAAGAATCCATAGGTTTACCTTTAATAGTAATGCGAGGACAACCTTTGACAGTCAATAAGGGTTTCGGAAAAACCATATTAGTTGTCTCAACACTACAAATAGATTCACAAGAAGGAAGCAAAGAAGACATCCTAGGAGGAGATGAGGTAAGATCTTGATTCTCCATAAGATCAACACTAAGAGGGAGATCATTAAGGGAATTTATATCATTCTCCTCTAATGCCTCATCACTAGAAGGAATCCCAAATGGAGGTAAAACATCTATAATGTCATATTATTTCACTAAAATGTCTACATGTATGTCATCCATTAATAAATTGCCCTCTTGTATAAAAGCTTCTTCATAAGGAGGGCATAAATCAATGTCTTTATCCAAGGGTTCATCCCAAAAAGTAGAATCATCCACAATGGTTTCATGAGGAAGAGAGTAATCAACATACAAATCCAAAGGTTCATCCCAAATAGGAGGATTATCATCCCTACCAATAAAGCACATTGTAGGATCGCCATAAATCACTAAAGCTTGATCCGTAAAGGGGAAAGAAGGTAAATTGTATTCTAAAGTAGGCTCATAGAAAAGACATATATTAGAGAAGAATTAACATCAATCCCTAACTCATCTTTGTAAAGGTCAATTGAAGAGGTTGTGGAGGAGAGTGAAATAGAATAGGATCAATGGAGATCTCATTCGAACAATTTTCATCCTCACATCCATGTACCTCATTAAGGGATCTATCATCTTTTGTAAGAAAGACATCATAAAAGTATTCAAAACAAAAATCATACATGTTGAACACAAAGTAATACTATAAGCATGAAAAATGTAAATGTTTTTGTATTTTGAAAGAAATTTTACAATTTTTTTACATTTTTGAAATATAAATGCAAGAGCATAAAAGAAATCTACTTTTATAAGCATGTAAGATGTAACACAAAATATAAATCTAACACTAAAAAAAAGAAAGAGTTGTCGTCAACGGGTTCACCAAAATGTATGATGAAGGTGAGCACACAAGACAATACAAAGGGAAATCTAACACAATAGGGCATCTAATTCCACAAAAGATAGGGTGTAAGCTTGTCGGGTTCACCAAAATGTAAGATGTAGGTGAACACACAAGGTAATACAAAGGGAGATCTAACACCATAAAAGAAAGAGTTGTTGTAAAATGGGTTCACCAAAATGTATGATGAAGGTGAGCACACAAGATAATATGAAGGGAAATCTAACACCACAAACACAATAGGGCATCTAATTCCACAAAAAGATAGGGGTATGTGTGCCGGGCTCACCAAAATGTATGATGAAAAATATGGATGGGGTCCTAGAATAATGGTTTGCACATAAAAGAGACCCCAAAACTATATTTTACACATACATATGAATTCTAAGAGGATGGAATGTAAATCTGGAAATGCTAATGTTGAAATGAAGAAATAAAGGTACTTACCTCCAAAACATAATCGACTGAAAACCTTGTCAGATAGTCCCATAAACTATTGATTTTTGTGATCTAAAACTGAAACTGCGATATCTACAAAACCTATAAATCTTTTTCTTTTCTGAGATAGGTCTTCATTGACCCCAGTATGGAGGCACAATTATGCCCCGACCCAAGTTTCAGGGCGCAATTGTACCCCTCTTAATGTCAACCTTGACCTACACTACTTTGACAAAAATTTTATTTGTGGATCCTAAAAGTTCGACGAAAAGGGTATCCATATCTGCACTGATATTCACCATCCCACACCTGTACCTACAAGAAAAATGGTTTTATTTGTTTGGGGGGAGGGGTTTGCCTTAGTCAAACCCCAATTTAGGAATTAACCTTGAAATTGTTGTAGTAAACAAAGTAAATGGAATAATTCACCTTTCTTATGTGGAAACCCTTGTGGAGGATTCAAATCCTTGAATCCACAAGTATGGACACTCCAAATGAATGTAGAATTGGATGTAGGATGTTTCAAATCAATTGTCTTAGATCTTCAACACCAATCTTGAATGGATCTTGGAATAGGAAGAGGCTTGGATGAATTTAGATGGAGAAATATTCAGCAAGAGGGCTCCATAGAGATTGAATCCTTTAATGGCTAACAATGGATCTCCTTGATGAATTGGATCTTGAATGCTTGAATGCTTGATCTTCTTGCTTGAGAGTTTTGAGAGATTATAAGATGAGATAATGAGAGAGGAAGGCCTCCTTTTATAGTGATCTAGGGCACAAACTTCTAGAGGGGCCACATATGAGAAATAAATTCCCATTGGGCCCATACCCCTAGAAATGGACCTAGATTAAATGCAATTTAAGAGTTTACCATTTTGGAGATCAAAAGAGCCAGCTCAGAGGCGGGAAAACAATTCTTTCTAAAACCCGACATCCGAAAATCATAGAACCTTAAAATTTGGACCTTAGGTCAAGGTCGAGGTTGACTTTGACCTAGGTCAAAGTTGAGGTTGAATTTGACCAAAAAGGTCAACTTTGACCCAAAAGGTCAATATTGACCCAAAAGGTTGACATTGACCCAAAAGGTCGACATTGACCCAAAAGTCAAGAATATCAAAATTTTAAATCAAGATGCCAAAATTATGCAGAAAAGAAGTGGAAAATGAGGTAGAACAGGGGAAAAAGCCAGATCCAAGTCAAAGACCCATTCAAGGCATTCAACATGGCCCCAAACCACTTACTTGGAGGGCTAAACATTCTTAACATGGAAGTGCTTCCATTTTAAGATGATACAATAGCATCAGATTCATCAGACATGCTTCCCTCTTATTGTTCTTCAAGTTCTTCAACCTGATCTTGAGTGTCCTTCAATTGATGTGCTAGCTCCTTTCTATTTTTGATTGAATGCATTGGTTTTCTCCTTATTTCATCAATCTTATCATTAGCCATTATGAGTTCTATTTCCATATTATTAATCACCCTTTCATACCTATAAATTTCCATCTTTATAGATCTTTCCTCTCAAGTGGTTAAACTTCTTAATAAGAGACACTGCTCTGATACCAATTGTTGGACTAAGTATGGAAATGTGAGTACTAAGAGGGGAGGGGTGAATCAATACTCTAAAACACTTTTAAACTATTTAACTTCCTTCCTTAACCATTTATTGATTCTATAACTTTTGCATGCATATCATAAAACAAATAAAACATTAACATAACATATAACTCATAACAGATTCATTTTGGTATGGCAGAAATTCTCCTTGTCAGCCTGTCATACTCAATAACATGTTTTCCTCTAGCTTGGTAATTGTCTCATCTTTCTCAATTTAGTTGATGTTATAGCTTGGTAAAAATTGATGTTCTATATTTTCTTTCTCGATGACTAAACCTTTCTTTGCCTTTACCGAAATTACCTTCTCCTTTAGTTCCTTTTACTGAATAGCATATATACTTTACCGACTTGTCTTTCCTTCATTACCAAATGACTTTAACAATTACTATGACTTTCTCATAACTAATGAAAACAAAATAATACTTAGGAGCATCAACCTCATGTTCAATAAGGTACTTAGTTGATATTTGAGATCAGATGCGTACTTGTTTGATTCCAGAAATGTGTTGAAGGTGTTTAACAGTGCATCTTTCCTCTGACTAAGTATTTTGGTTAACATCTTGTCGCATTACATGTTCTTGTTATGTGGCTCTAGACTTAGGATTGATAGTGTATAATATGTCTATCTCCTAAATTTTGATTCATCCACACTTGCAGAGAAAAGGGTATGTATGCTTGTTCTCTAGATTACAACTTAACTATGTAATGTGTCTTGGTCGACTCACTGGAATCCTGTTCATTCCTCTATTTTGATTTATGTACTTATGAAAATTTTATAACATGTTTAGGAAGGAATAAGGGTTCAGTGGAATTAGTTTTAAGTGCATCATTTATTTATACTGTTATATGTTATACATTGAATTGTCACATGCTATCTAGGTTGCCTTGTTTCTATCGATTCAGTAGGTTTATTCATTTGCACCAATGTCTAATGAGTGATTTCTCTAGAAGATAGTTTTATAAAGATTTTATATGGTTTAAAATTCCTTCATTTTTGTTTGGATGATTTTTTTGGTTTCTTCCCTATGTTGTAAGGAAAAATAGGTAGAAACTTTGATCTAACGATGATGATATTTGGGGTGACAGTATAAGCTCTTTAATTTGCATTTGATCTTGACCTATCTAATTTGAATTGGAACATGCATTGATATTTTTATGGGTATATTTATGCTATGAGATAATCTATAAATCATACTATTTCCTAGTACATATGTTTAGGTGACAAGTGACATAATTGTGGAGACAACTATAGGACAATGTGACAAAGAGCTACAATTGACTAAAGTTTCATTAGATATTTTCTAATATAAGGTGAGTCAAACTTGTTGTATACTTCCTACTCACCCATGACTCTTAGAATTACCCTATACATACTATTTTGGACTAAAATTTAAATCACATGCCAATCATTATTCTAAATTTCTAGATCTATATGCGATATCTGATTTATATTTCATGTCTATTTGCATGTTGAATATTTCATTTCTCTCTCCATACTGGCGTTTTCCATTTCTACATTGCATAGTCATATTTCAACTCAATAGAAAAGGAATCCATGAATCATGTTTGTGCTTGAGCCTCCTTGGGCCTAGTGGATCAACCTTCCTTCCAATGTGATCGTCATGTACCCTTTTCAAATAATTAAAAATAATAACTTTGCTAAGGCTAGCAGGCTCAAAAAGTGAAGTTTCAGGAAAAGGGGCTAATATTTGGAAACCAATGGATTAATAAATGAAAATTATTATTAAAATATGTATTATTTACCCCTCTTGGTCATGAGTTAGGGTTATGCCCTCTTTTAAAGGGGTTTGGAGGCATTTCGGGCTCATTCTAGAACTTGATTTTTGCTCATTGCTTTGTTGTTCTTTAGAGGCTGCCAAACCTCTGGAGAAGGAGACCCAAGGAGAGGAGTTTTTAGGTTTCCAAGAAGGCTAAGGAAAGGATTTTGAGGCCATTCCATGTGCAAGCTCATGCAAAGTTTTCCCTTGTGCTGAACAGTGCAAATTTGTGAGTTTTCGGGTGTGTTTCTTGTAAGAGTTTAGTGTTTCTGGTTGAGTATTTCATATCAGTTTGGTTTGCTGCTGTATTTAAGAAATTTTGATGATTAAATAGAGCTGAATATATGTATTGGGTTGTGGTTATACTTCTGTGATAGATTATTAATGTTTTGTGGTGTTTCTAGGCTATTTTGTGTTGTTTTCGGGAGCCCGATGAACATTGTTTTTGTCCTCCGTTTGGGAGCTGTTGTGTAAAATCTATACAGATCTGGAAATGTCATTTTGTAGGCCATTATTCTGGTGAAATTTTTATAAAAATTTATACTTTCAGATTTTTCAATAATATGTGAAGCTGTGAAGTTTTTGGCACTATTTCTTGCATACCCGATTTGGGTTTTATTGAGAAATTGGTTGATCTTTTGAAATATTGGTTGTTTGATTTTAAAATCTGATTATAGGTTTTAAATATCATATAAATTCAGAAAGGGGACATTGCAGTGGTATCAGAGCTATGATCTTGCTAGCCTGAGGGTTTGTAGAAGTTTGTATGCAACTAAGTGAAAGAGAAAAGAGATATTTGCAGCGAGAAAAGAATAAAGAAATTTTGATCAAACCTCCAGTTGAAAATAAAAGTACAAATTCCAAGGAAGTAAAAAGTATGGCTGACCTAGATGAGATGGCAAAGAAATTCTTCCAGGACATCTAGAATACTCAAAAGCAAACAGTGGATAGTTTGGCAGAAACTAGAGAGGCTTTGCGGATATTGACAGAAAAACTGCAAGGAGTTGTATCTACTAATGAGAAAGGGAGCACTTCAGAGGAGCCAAGAAATCTAAAACCCACACCCTCTAAATCAACAAAAACTATTTTCTTTCCTGTAGATGAGCCACCAGTACCAAATCCAGCCCTTAGTCCTATGGAAGAGGTTACAAGTAACTTGATTGCATTAAGAGCTACTTCTAATGGCTTAGATGATGACTTTCACAGTTCGGTTCCTTTTAGAGAATATGTGGATATGATGAACACTTTGATGCCCAAGAAAGAGTATAGGAGGGAGCATGACATAAGTGGAAGAGAGCTCAAAAATAAAATAAGCAAGTTTACAACACCTACTTTTGATGGAACAAATAAAATTTCAGCTAGAGCATGGCTACAAAAATTATAGACCTTCTTCACACTTAACTCCATGAAGGAGAGTGATGTCGTTCAATTTGCAAGTCTACACTTGGAAGATGTAGCCTATGATTGGTGGTATCATGGAATGACTACTCAAGGTCATGATCAGGTAACTACATTTGATGATTTCAGTCAAAGAGTGATAGATAGATTTGATCTCAAGGATGATGAAGAGTATTTTAAAGAATTGTCAAAGTTGAAGCAAACCAAATCAGTTAATGAGTATATAGAAGAGTTTCAAAAGGTGGCTATTATGGTACCTGATATGAGTGAAAAGAGGATTGTTTATCTTTTTCTTGATGGTTTGGAAGATTCTGTTAAGGGTTTGGTTAAGGCTTTCTCACCCTCAACCTTACAGGAAGCTATCAAAAGAAGCTTGCAACTTGAAACTTATGTGCCTATGAAACCAGTCACTAATCAAAAACCCCCAAATCTTTGGCAACATAAGGGGAATTTTTAGAAAAAGGCTTTTCCAGCACCACCACCAAAGAATGTGATAAATGTAGCAAAAAAGAAGGTAGATGAAGAGACTAGGGGTGAATTACGAAGGAAAAAGCTTTGTTTCACTTGTAGAGAACCATGGGTTCCAGGACACAGATGTTTGGGGAAGGGTCAAGTGCACTATATTGAAGTTGCTTCAGAATCTGATTCAGATGAGCATGAGGAATTTCATGACACTAAGGAGGAGGAAAAAGAAGAGAAAGAAAAAGAAATCAGCAAGGATGGCACTTTAGTAGCATTATCAAGAGTCCCAAGATACCATCCCTTTCGAATTTGAGGGGTACTAGTAGGGAAAAGGTTGACAGTTCTTCTTGATAGTGGGGCAACTCACAATTTTATTGATGAGGGATTTGTCATGAAAAGAGGGCTTAAAGCAAAAGATTTTGAGGGATTCAATGTTACTGTAGCTGATGGATTCACTATGCCTTACACACGGGTGGTGAAACAACTCAAGATGACCTTAGGAGATTATGAGTTATGTGATGAATTCTATGTTGTTGGCATTGGGGAGATAGATCTTGTATTGGGTGTTCAATGGTTGCACTCTATTGGAGGCTATTACATGAACCATCAAACTATGGAGTTTAAATTTCATTCCAATGGGAAAGAAGTCTTATTGAGAGGCTTATCGAATGGAGCACCTAAGGTGGTCACTGCAAAGAGGATGGAGAGGACTTTTTGAAGAGGACAAGTAGCATGGGTAGTAGGAGTCATAATCCATCCAACAAGCTCTCCAAAGAATCAAGGTAATTCCCATTTTGAAATTCAAAATATTCTTGATAAGCATAGTATAGTTTTCAATGATTTGCCTCTAGGATTACCACCAGATAGAGGTTTTGAGCATGTTATAGAGTTAGAACAAGGTGCCAAACTAGTTATAACAACTCCATACTACCATCCAAGAGGTTATAAGGAAGAAATAGAAAAAACTATTAAGGAACTCCTGGACATGGGATTCATAAGGCCTCACTCTAGTCCATTTGCATCATCTGTGGTACTTATCAAGAAAAAGGATGGTACAATGAGAATGTGTATAGACTATAGGGCTCTAAACAAGAAGACCATAAAAAATAGGTATCCCATACCACGCATAGATGAACTCATTGATGAGTTACATGGTGCTATATACTTCTCAAAAATTGACTTAAGATCAGGGTACCATCAAATCCGCATGAGGAGGGAAGATGTGGAAAAGACTGCTTTCAGATGTCACTATGGGCACTTTGAATTTCTTGTTATGCCATTTGGCCTCACTAATGCACCAGAAACATTCCAATCTTGTATGAATAAGGTATTCAGCAAGCATCTTCAAAAATTTGTTTTGGTATTTTTTGATGATATCTTGATTTACAGTAAAACATGGGAAGAGCATCTAAAGCACATAGACACTATTTTGGGAATCTTGGAGTAGAAATCCTTCTATGCTAAGCTATCTAAATGTGAGTTTGGTTTGACAGAGATCCTATATTTGGGACATATTATAAGTTCTAAAGGAGTAAAGGTTGATCAACAAAAAATCCAAGCAATTTTGGATTGGCCTCCACCCACTAATCTTAAACAGTTGAGAGGTTTCTTCGGGTTGTGTAGCTACTGTAGGAGATTTGTCAAGAGATTTTCTCAGCTTTCTACCCCCTTGACTGATTTGACAAAGAAAGGAGCTTTTTTTTGGATAGAAGAGGCACAAAAAACATTTGATAAGCTTAAGGAGGTAATGAGTTCATGCCCTGTGCTTGCAATTCTAGATTTCTCTTACCTTTTGTTGTTGAATGTGATGCTTCTGGAGAAGGTATAGGGGCTTTCCTAACTCAAAGGGGACATCCAATAGCATTTGGGAGTAGAAAATTAAATCAATCAGAGAAAAGTTACTCCATCTATGATAGGGAAATGTTGGCAATCATGCATGCACTTCATAAGTTTAGACAATATTTGGTATGTGGGAGATTCATTGTAAAGACAGACCATAATAGCCTCAGGTTCTTCTTGAACCAAAGGGTTTGAATGATCATCAACAAAAATGGGTAAGAAAATTGTAAGCTTATGTTTTTGATATTGAATACATGAAAGGAAATAATAATGTGGTTGCTAATGCTCTCTCAAGAAAGCCCACTTTGTGTTCCTTAACATCTATCTCTGCTGATTGGAAAGTCTCCATACTTTCAAAGTATGCTAAAGATTCCTTTGCCACCAAGATTTTGGATAAGTTAGTGGATGATAATAGATACAAGGTTGTTGATGAATTGATTTATTACAAGAACAAGATCTTCTTAGTGCCAGGATAAAAAACTAAGGAGAGGATATTAAGGGCCTTTCATGACACACCTTTGGCTGGTCATCAAGGATACTTCAAGACATACAAGCAACTTTGAGAGTGGTTTGCATGGAAGGGTATTAAGGAGGATGTCCTTAAACACATCAAGGAATGTATGGTATGCTAACAAAACAAGAGTGAGCAAATTTTTCCTGCAGGGTTGTTGCAGCCACTTCCTATTCCTGAACAAAAATGGGAAAGTATTTCCATGGACTTCATCACTGGGTTGCCCAAGGTTCAAGGTAATGATTACATATATGTGGTGGTAGATATACTAACTAAGTATGCACATTTATTTCCCATGACATCTGATTTCAAGGCATCACAAGTGGCAGAATTGTTCTTCAAGGAAATTTTTAGGTTACATGGCTTGCTTAGAAACATTGTCAGTGACCGGGATAGTAGATTCCTCAGCTCTTTTTGGAAGGAGCTCTTTCATTTGGTAGGAACTGAACTCACTCCCAGTACTAGCTATCACCCTCAAATAGATGGACAAACAGAGATAGTTAATAAATGGATAGAGGGATATTTGAGGAACTATGTTTCAAATCAACAACATGCTTGGGTGAAATGGTTGCACCTAGGGGAGTATTGTTAAAATACATCTCATCACATGTCTATTGGTATGCCTCCTTTTCATGCTCTTTATGGTTATGATGCCCTTTCCTTTGTTGATCTAGTACTTTCAGATAGCAGAGTACCTGCAGCAAGTGATTTTGTTAAGCAAAGCCAAGACATAATAAGGTCCCTCAAGGATAATCTACAACATGCACATGACCAACAGAAGTTGTATGCTGATAGGAAAAGGACTGAAAGATCTTTTGAGGTGGGAGATTTGGTATTTTTTAGGTTGCAGCCATATAAGCAAAGTACCTTGAAGAGGAGTGGGGCAGAGAAGCTCAAGCCAAGGTTCTATGGGCCTTATAAGATCATCAGGAAGGTAGGAGAGGTAGCTTATGAATTAGAACTCCCACCAAATAGAAAAATACATAATATTTTCCATGTCTCTTGCCTGAAGAAGGTTCTAGGCCAGCAAACCATAGTATCTACAGAATTATCACCTCTTGATGATGAAGGGAAATTAGTTTTGATACCAAAAGAGGTTTTGGATACAAGAGAGAAAAGATTGAGAAATAGGAGTATCACAGAGCATTTGGTCAAATGGAAAGGATTACCATTAGAGGATACAACTTGGGAAGGAGCACATATTCTTGAGCATCCCAACCTTAATTTCTTGGGGACAAGCAATATTTGGGAGGGAGGACTTGTCATGTCCCCTTTTCAAATAATTAAAAATAATAACTTTGCTAAGGCTGGCAGGCTCAAAAAGTGAAGTTTTGGGAAAAGGGGCTAATCTTTGGAAACCAATGGATTAATAAATGAAAATTATTATTAAAATATGTATTATTTACCCCTCTTGGTCATGAGTTAGGGTTATGCCCTCTTTTAAAGGGGTTTGGAGGCATTTCGGGCTCATTCTAGAACTTGATTTTTGCTCATTGCTTTGTTGTTCTTCAGAGGCTGCCAAACCTGTGGAGAAGGAGACCCAAGGATGGGATTTTGCAGGTTTATAGGAAGGCTAATGATGGGATTTTGAGGCCATTCCATGTGCAAGCTCATGCAGAGTTTGCCCTTGTGCTGAACAATGCAAATTTGTGAGTTTTTGGGTGTGTTTCTTGTAAGAGTTTAGTGTTTCTGGTTGAGTATTTCATATCAGTTTGGTTTGATGGTGTATTGTGGACATTTTGATGATTAAATAGAGCTGAATATATGTATTGGGTTGTGGTTATACTTTTGTGAGAGATTATTAGTGTTTTGTGGTGTTTTCAGGCTATTTTATGTTATTTTCGGGAGCTTGATGAGCATTATTTTTTTCCTCCGTTTGGGAGCTATTGTGTAAAATCTATATAGATCTGGAAATGTCATTTTGTAGGCCATTATGCTGGTGAAAATTCTATAAAAATGTCTACTTTCAGATTTTTCAATAATATGTGAAGCTGTGAAGTATTTGGCACTATTTCGGGCATACCCGATTTGGGTTTTATTGAGAAATTGGTTGATCTTTTGAAATATTGGTTGTTTGATTTTAAAATCTAATTATAGGTTTTAAATATCATATAAATTCAGAAAGGGGACATTGCAGATCAAAGATGATAGGTGTGAGCTTCCTACCGTGTTCATTCATCGTAATGATTGCCCCTTGAAACTTATCTCTTCTAAAATTTTATTTCATTACATTATGCAAATAAGAACAAATTTTTTAGATAATTTTTAATTGAAGAGAAATTATTTTGAGTGTTAAACCTCAAAAGAGCTCCACAAATTATAGAAAATTATCTAAACTACCACCTAGATTTGTATGTATTTTTATTTGTTCAAAGTGATCAACTAAATTATTTTATGACTTACTCTACTACCTTTCATTATCCAAATCCATAATGTGTTTCATGTTTCTATGCTTAAATAGGACCATCTAGACACAACTCAAAAATACTTGATAGGTATGCTTTATAGGCATAGAATCTAGGAGCGGTGCTAGTTGAAATCACTCAAATTCTTGATAGATGCAATTTTAGGTTGCATAATAGGGAGATAGTGTAGTATAAGGTCCAGTTAGACCAATATTTTATGAATAGTGCCACTTGGGAGAATGCAGAGGATATAGACCATTTTTAGACATAGCTTATATACTTATATTTACATTAGTGTGGTTTTAATAATACATTAGGATGATGTCTCTTTCTAGTGGGGAAGGATGTCACGTTATTTTTTTTACTTGCATAAACCTAACATTAATAATATAATAAGACTAGATTAGATTTTTGGGATAATTGCATTATATTATTTAATTTATTTATAGATATGTGTATTCTTGTTCTTTGCTCCCTTTTTTTGTTGTCCTTGATACCCAAAAATACTTTTTGATGGTCAAGATCCAATTGGTGCTATACAAGATCACTATATTGATGCTATGCAGGAACATGCAACATTGATATTATATGATGGTATACATGATCAACCATTTTAGTAAACATGTATAAGACACACATTGATCAGTCATAAGTATATAGTGGTATGTTCCAATTATGTATTTAGGTATACAAGATGATTACTACATGACTGGCAGAGATTTTGATATTGCATAGTTGACATGATGTTTGGTATATGGACATTATGTTTCATTTATAGCTCAAGGGAAAATCATCATTATTTTAATCATTCTTATGTATCCTTTCCATTTACTATGCATCCTTGGCATTAATAAAGTATTGAATAAGTCTTTTCATTCTTGTCGTCAATAAGGTATTGATACACTTTTCATCCTTTTCATTAATAACGTAGTGATATAGTATCACCATTTGGTTGATAAGTTACCAATGACTTATTTTACTCAAGGATTGTTGAGTAATTAATGAATTATTTTATGCAAGGATATCAATGGTATAATGTTTGTGATCTTGGAAAAAAGAAGTGACATAAAAAAATTCAACCTTGGCATAAACAAGTGGCTTATGGCCATGATAAGGTGATAATTTGTGTCTTTTAACTTTGGGCACAAGAACTTATCAAAAAGAATTTTTTTGTGGCATTATTATCATTGGCACTGAAGGCATTATCATCGACATCAGTTTTCACTATATGCATTATGAGTATCAAACGTATTGTTATTAGTGCATCATTGTGTTGGTGGTTACGAGTATCATTTCCATTATTTTGTTTCAATCCCTAGTCATGATATGTTAGGGAACATAAGTTTCTTGTGAAAAACTATAACAAATTTTGAAGCTACTCATGTTGTTAAGATGGTTGCAAGATATATTTGCATGCATATGAATTCTTGAGTCTCAAATGAAAATGAGATATTAAATAAATGTTGTAAAGTCAAATAGAGATTATAATTTGTACTTTTTATTCTTAGAACTATGATGATATGAGGCATATTGTTTTGATAGATAGTGAGGCACATTAATTTGTCAGTTAGACGTATTTTTTTAGCCACTAAGGTTGTACCAATGGGGAACATTTTGTAGCCAACGAGGCTTTGTTAGTGATACACAAAAGTATCTAGCGAGGCTTTATGAACAATGGTTTTTTCATAAAACCAATAAGGCATTTTTGTGAGTGTTTTTTCATCCCTATGAGGGCTTTCCACTCATGGAAAATACTGTGTTATGATTCTCTTATGGGCTTTATGATTTTCATGTTGTCATACAATTTTATTTATTTTGTTTCATTTTATTTGATGGTATTTAAGGATAGCCACATTTGAACATAACTAAACATTTAGTTATATGTTAAGAATAAAGTTGAGTACTTGTGGCATCAGAGCTAAAACCCTTGCCAAAAGTTTAACTAACTAAGGGGATTCCTAGTGGAGTACTTGTCATGGAAAATGAGAAAGGTATTTCTACTTCCAGAGCATCATTATTTGATAATTGTGGCTATGCTTTTTGGAAATTTAGAATGAAGTGCCATTTAATGTCTCTACATTTTGAAGTTTGGTCTATAGTTGAAAATACATGTACAATGTCACTACAACACCATCTACTCAAGATTAAAAAAAGGATTATGAATGTGATGCTAGGGTTGCAAATTTTATTTGTTATGGACAAACAAATGATGTACTTATTAAAATCATGGATTGTGAAAAATGCAAACTCTATTTGGGAAACAATGTCTAGCATCCATGAGGCTGATGTAAAATTTAAAGAGGCTAAATTAAAAACTTTTAGAGACAAGTTTGAAGGCCTAAAGATGATAGAGGAAGAGAAGATATATGATTACTTTCTAAGAGTCCAAGAAATTGTAAATTTAATGTGTGGTCTTGGTGAAGAACTAGAATAAAAAATTATTGTTAAAAATGTGTTAAGGTCACTGACACCTAAATATGATTCTAAAATCTTTGCTATAGAATAAAGAGATATAACCAAAATCACTTTGGATGAACTACATGGTATCTTTACAATCTATGAAACGAGAATTTGTAGTGATAATCCTACTAAAAAATAAACTTCTTTTAAGTTTGTGAAAAAGGACGATGATATAAATTTTGATTCAAGTAAATTTCATGAGAGTGGGTCTATTGTAGTGAGAAAACTAAGGAGAAGGTCATGTAGATATAAAGAGAAACTATCCTTTAAATATTTTATTTGTGGCAAGATTGGGCATTATGTTGGTCAATGTCTTTAAAAAGACCCTGCAAGTGATGAGGAAGAAAGTAAAAAACAAGGAAAGAAAAAAGTACAATTTTAAAAAGAAAAATGTTTTTAAAAAGAAGAAAAGTTTGTTTGATGATGTAACAAACATTTTCTCAGAAGAGTCTATTGAAGAAGGAGAAGAAACTCTGCTTATGGCTATTGAATGTCTTAATCATGTTGTTAGATTTGATGATGACAATGAAACTTATATTGATTTTGAAGGTGAATTGATGCATGCTCTCAAAGAGATCAATAGGATAAAAAGAGAAGTTTTTGAACAAAAGGACCAAGCTATAAACAAGATCAACAAAATTAACATATCAAATCAATTCATAGTTGAACTAAAGACAAAACTAGAGGAACATAAAATAATTGAAGATGCTAAAATAAAGTTGACAACCAAGGAAGATACTTGTCAAAAGTTAGAAGCAAAAGTTGTTGAGTTGAGAAATAAATTAGACAAATATGAAAGCACCAAGTCAAAAGACATATTGAACAAACAAAGAAAATCTAAGGATATATCAGGTTTGGGGTTTGAAATTGGACAAAGTTTAAAGGCAAATAATAATAAATTACTATATGATATATTCAAAGCCTAAAATTTAAAATGCAAATTTAGAAAATCATGTAAAGGACAATAAACTCACCATAAAATTTGATTCTAAAAGCCTACAAAAGAGTGCAAATTTAAATTTTCCAAATAAATGCAAAAAATTCTTGTCTAAAACTTCTCTGTTTGTCAAATATCCTTTTAGATCTAGTGAAAATTTCTTTGGCTATTGCTTTTATTGCAACAATTTGGTCACAAGGCAAGTGAATGTATGATTATGTCTAGAAAAAGGTCTAGCTTTGTAAATGGAAATAATTTAAAATTCTTGAACAAATTGAAGTTTTATAAGTATGGGAATTTTGGACATATAGCTAAATTTTGCAGACCAACCTTTGCAATACAAAAAAACAATACTATCATTCACATCAAGACATCTTCTAGTATTGACAAAATAAAATTAGTTTGAAAACCAAAGAAAGTTGTCACAAAGGATGAATTAATGCTTGTCCAAATCCCTACATACTCACAAGAAAGATCTATGGGTTGTAGATAGTTGGTGTTCTCACCACATGACTAGTAATAAGAGAAAGTTTTCCAAATATGAATTACATTGGTGGTTCAATCAAATTTGGGAATGCTTCTTGTATTTTGATTAACGGAATATTCACCATACTTATGGATAATGACAGTCTCTTACATAATGTCTACTATGTAGAAGGTTTGACCCATAATCTTGTAAGTGTAAGTCAAATACGTGGCAATGGTTTCACAATTACATTTACTACTCGAGGTTGTGAAATTAGTAAGACAATAGAAAAAATGTTGCATCGGGTACAAGGACAAAAGGTAATGTGTATAGCTTGAAGATATCTTAAATAATGACAAACATGAAGATATCTTAAATAATGACAAACATGAAGATATTTGTCTTGTGGGACAAGTTGTGGAGAATAAAGGACCAAAAGAGTATCATGAGATAAATAGAGATTTAGAAGACTATATTGAATTTAAGGGTGAGTTGATTTGTTCTCTTAAGGAGATAAATAGACTGAGAAATAAAGTTTACACATTAGAAAACCAAACTCTTAAAAGAGAGTGAAAGTTTGATTAGTCAAATTAAAAAATTAGTTGAGTTGGTTGTTGAATTAAGAAGACAACTTAAGGAGAAGAAGAAAAATGAAGAATTTATTAAAAAATAATTAACATACAAGGTAGAAGAGTGTCAAAATATAAATGTAGGTTTAGTCTTATTAAGAAAAAAGTTATAAAGTTATGAAGACACCTACAAGTTAGAAGATTTTTCAAGCAATCACAAGGATGCGTCATAGGGTCAGATGGAGAGAGAAACCACAATGTGTTCAAAAGGTTTCAACTACTTTTGATAGAAGGTTTCCATTCATGTTAAACTCCTATTATGTTGACTATTCTCTCTTGTGCAATCATTATGATCATAAAATTGATGAATATAGATTCCCTTTGAAGGAAAGATCAGATTTTATTGAAAAAATTCACTTGTCTTGATGAATAATTCAATAATTTACAAATTCCATGTTATTTATCACAAAGTCATGTGTTAAAAGAAAAATAAGGCAACTCATATTAATAAGGTACAAGAAAATGAAGTATTTTTAGCACACAAGAACATGCGACAAATGTATTTACAAATCCTTTAACAAAAGAGGTCTTTTAAAATCCAAGACAGAGAATGGGAGTTATCTCACTCTCTTCCCTTTATGAAAGCTCATCAAAGGTGGTTTATTTTCAGAGGGAGCATTGGACTTCATACCTCTAAAAGTCATCATAAGAGTAGGGCATTTCGATGTGTTCAAGGACTACATGGTTCTGATTTTTTCTTACAATAGATGTTGATTTGATATACATTTATCAATGATGTCATGAGGTTAAAGGGGTTAGGGTCTGGTATATCAAAATTTTATAGGGAAGATTCACATAGATCCTTGTTTGTTAACTCTTGAACTAATGATCCAATTATTGTGACAAGTTCAGTTTCTTTTGCAAGAGTAGAATCATGACAAAACTTCTTCTACTTCATACATTCAAGCCAATGCAATGAACTTTATTCCTTCTCTTGGAACACTTGGTTTCTCTTTCAAATTTAAATTATAGGATTACATATTCAAGTAAATATTTAAGAGGAAGTATCTTGGATTCATATGCAACCTTCTTGAAGTGAGTTTTTTTTATAAAGTTTACAGGTTATTAGGTCAATGGATTGGATGATATTGTTGCCCATTTCCTTTGACATGGGGAGATGGTGTATCATTATTTTTGTATCTTTCATTCAATATATTTCTTATCTATAATTGCTAAATTTAAATCTTTCCATTTCAAGGTTGGAAAGGCTTTATATTACATTTTTTGAAAGTTGCAATCGCCAATGTTCAAAGAGAAATTATTGATGCAGGAGCATCCCAGGGTAGTTGGCTATCCTGCATGTTTGGGAGATTTGATGGAGTGGTGTAGACTTATTTTAATGTGTGAGAGGTCTTGGTAGAGTTGGATAGACCTAATTTGGTCTTGGGTAATTTTTTTTGATGCATTTAATGAACTTGGCATGGTTTTGGTTTCTCAGCATGGCCTAGGAGGAGTTTGGCCTTGCTTAGGAATTTGGTGCCTATTACAGGTCGTATAAGTAATTTTCCACAAAGATTTAGAGGCTGAAAATTTCAGGGATTGAAGAGGCCCTATATTTCTTCCTACGGTTTGAAGCACGAGTTCTAATTCATCCGGAGCTAGGAGATATCGCAATTTTACTAAGACATCTATTTTGGGAATTTAATTGTTGTTGTTGGCCGACTTGTGGCATTTAATTTCGGTATTTGTATTTAATTTATATTCAGGGCCGACCTGTGGCTTAGATTGGTATAAGTAGAGGTTGTGGGGGAACTCTTGAGGCATCATTCATCCATCTTGGAGAAGAGGAAGAGGTATAGGAGCGAGTTTTGAGAGGAGCTAGTAGCTGCAACTTGGGAAACAAAGGAGATTGCTTGGTGGGCTTGCGAGCACCGGGTTAGATCTTCCTTGGGAATTTTTATCAGTGTGTGGATCTGGGCTAGCTAGGGTTTTGGTTGGATCTTGTGAGATCTTGTGGAGTTTCTATTGTAATTGCATTGTATTTGGCCGTAACCCGGAAGGCCTTACAGCCGGGCATGTTGGATGAAAATATAATGATTCTATTATGAATATTGGCATTGTGTGGATCTAAATCTTTGTATTGTTATTATATTCTATTTTGTGGTTATTTGCTAGGGGCTAGGACATCTCCATCGGGGATTCTCCTACCTTGCACTGCATCAAGTGGTATCAGAGCAAAGGTTGGATCTAGTTGGTAATTTGCTACAGAGGGTTTGCGAAGATCTTGGAAGATGCCTCCGAGAAGATTGGACCCTAGGGTAATTGATGATCTTACTGATACTGTGGAAGAACGAATCTTAGAGAAGATTAAGGCTCAAATAGAGGAGGTTAGAGCCAGTCTTAGATCTGAGATGGAGTCGATGAAGAGTGATATGATTGCTGAGATTATAAGTGCCTTGGGTGGTATACCTAGGCATGTGGGTACTGAAGATGGTTATGAGGAAGCTGCTGAAGAATTTGAGACTACTAGATCTAATGGTAGAGCTGAGCAAGATGAGAGACCTAGAGGAAATAGGATTGTTCAGTTTGATAGATCTGGACCTCAGTTGAAGCTAAAGCATAAGATGGAGGTTTCTAATTTCTCAGGTACTTTGAATCCTGAAGACCTAATTGATTGGATTGGTGAGTTGGAAGACTATTTTGAACTTGAGGATATTGAAGATCCGCTCAGAGTGAGGATAGCATAGACCAAGCTAAAGGGACATGCTGCTCTTTGGTGGAAAGAGTTACAGCGAGATAGAGAAGAGGAAGGTGAAATGAAGATCACTAGATGGAGATTGATGGTGACTAAACTGAAGGCTAAGTTCATTCCTGCTGATTATGAACTAGAGTTGTTTAAGAGGTTGCAGAATTTAAAACAGAAGGATATGACTGTGAAAGATTATACAGAGGAGTTTTACAAGTTGACTATTCGTTCTGGACATAGAGAGTTGTCTAAGGAGAAGGTGGCTAGATACATTAATGGTTTGAGATTCAATATTCAGGATGAGGTTGGTATGCTGAATATTTCTTCAGTTGAGGATGCCTATCAATATGCTTTGAGGGCCGAGGAAAAGTTGAAGAGGAAGAATCAAGGTGGTTCTCGAGGGAAGGAGAAGCAGGATTATTCAGCAAAACCAAATGCAGAAGCTGAACCAAAACTTGTTGATCAAAAGCAAAGGATAGGTCAAGGTGAATTCAAGGGTACTTGTTTCAAATGTCATGAAGAAGGGCATAGAGCTTATCAATGTCCACGGAAGGATGGTGACAGAAGAGCTGTTGTTGTGGATGAGGTTGAAGATGAAGAACCTGAGCAAGGAGAGAGTTTGCTAGATCGGCGAGTACTGATGGGTCAAAGGACATGGGAATCTTGTCAAAGGACTAATTTGTTTAGGACTCATTGCAAGTCTAGTGGCAAAGTCTGTAATGTGATTGTGGATGGTGGTAGTACTGATAACCTTGTTGCTGAGGAGATGGTTCAGAAACTTGGTTTGAAAAGAATAAGACATCCTTATCCTTATAGGATTGGTTGGTTGCAAGGTGAGCATGCTTTGGAAGTAAGGGAGCAATGCCTTGTTGGTATCCAGATTGGACAGTATAAGGATCAAGTGTTGTGTGATATTGTGGACATGAACAGTTGTCATTTGTTGCTTGGTAGACCTTGGCAGTATGATTGTAGGGCTATGCATGATTGTGTCAAGAATGTGTTTACAATTGTGAAAGATGGTAGGAAGCATTCCCTAATTCCCTTGCAAAAGGAAGAGGTTGGTAGAAGGAACCTGAGCATTGGTAGCCGAGTTGAGTTGGCAGATTCTGAAAGGGTTAGAGATCAGCGTGGACAGCAAACCTGTGAGACCTCAAGGATGGATACGAAGAAGCAGCAGCAGAACAAGGGAAAGAATGTGCAAGTTGAAGACTTGGAGGACATGTATGTGAAGAACCATTCAGGGATTTATGTGTTGAATCTCAGACGATGTTCTTCCAGCTATTGAGAACATCTTTTCGCACCTGGGGAGTCTGATGCAGGAGCATCCCAAGGTAGTTGGCTATCCTGCATGTTTGGGAGATTTGATGGAGTGGTGTGGACTTATTTTAATGTGTGAGAGGTCTTGGTAGAGTTGGATAGACCTAATTTGGTCTTGGGTAATTTGTTTTGATGCATTTAATGAACTTGGCATGGTTTTGGTTTCTCAGCATGGCCTAGGAGGAGTTTGGCCTTGCTTAGGAATTTGGTGCCTATTATAGGTCGTATAAGTAATTTTCCACAAAGATTTAGAGGCTGAAAATTTCAGGGATTGAAGAGGCCCTATATTTCTTCCTACGGTTTGAAGCACGAGTTCTAATTCATCCGGAGCTAGGAGATATCGCAATTTTACTAAGACATCTATTTTGGGAATTTAATTGTTGTTGTTGGCCGACTTGTGGCATTTAATTTTGGTATTTGTATTTAATTTATATTCAGGGCCGACCTGTGGCTTAGATTGGTATAAGTAGAGGTTGTGGGGGAACTCTTGAGGCATCATTCATCCATCTTGGAGAAGAGGAAGAGGTATAGGAGCGAGTTTTGAGAGGAGCTAGTAGCTGCAACTTGGGAAACAAAGGAGATTGCTTGGTGGGCTTGCGAGCACCGGGTTAGATCTTCCTTGGGAATTTTTATCAGTGTGTGGATCTGGGCTAGCTAGGGTTTTGGTTGGATCTTGTGAGATCTTGTGGAGTTTCTATTGTAATTGCATTGTATTTGGCCGTAACCCGGAAGGCCTTACAGTCGGGCATGTTGGATGAAAATATAATGATTCTATTATGAATATTGGCATTGTGTGGATCTAAATCTTTGTATTGTTATTATATTCTATTTTGTGGTTATTTGCTGGGGGCTAGGACATCTCCATCGGGGATTCTCCTACCTTGCACTGCATCAATTATAGATAATATTCTAGTGTTAGATCATAACAAGTATCAATGGTGGTTTTTATTGGTCACTATTATTTTCAGTGCTTTGATAATTCAATAATTTTCTCACAATGTGCTCTCTATTCTCAGTATAAGTACAACATTTTTTGTGTAGTCTGGATTGATCTTGGATCATGGATAGATTACTGTATTGTAGCGACTTGTTGCTTATGTACACATCTAATGTGAATAATTATTTATTATTGTGTAGTCTATATGTTGATAGTAGTTGGGATACATGCATATTATTTTTTACAGTGCTCTTTGCTTGAACTCTTTTGATGCATTGTAACTTGACAGTTCTATATCTCGCACATCCACTTGTTCTCCTTTAATAGTGCTTTCAATGGAAATGGTTCATGTTATTGTACATGATGGGTATAAAGTACATATGGTATATGGTTATTCTTTCATATTGTGCTACAAATAGTAATAGTTTATTCATTTTTTTATGCTTTGGATTTGGAATGATCTTCTATGGGTTTTTTTTATTTTCATAGTGGTAACTTATCTTGCTTAACACTTAGTACTAACAATTTTAGTGATTTTTTGTTCTTAGTTCTTGATAGCTCTGTGTGATGACACTTTTAGTGAAGGCATAGTGATACTTCTCCTTTCTATGTGTGGTACATATTTATCAAATGGTTACATATTCATCATCTGGTTCCTTTTTCTTTGCTGCCAAAGGGGGAGAGGTTTGTGTTTTTGTCATCAAGGAAAAAGTTTTTTTTAAAATTATTTGTTCTCTTTTTTTGTTATTCTTGATGCAAAAAGACACTTTGTTGATGTCAAGAGCCAATCGATGGTATACAAGATCACTATATTTATGGTATGCAAGAGCACATGCAACATTGATAGTATATGATGGTATACATGATCAAATATTTTAGTGAACAAGTATATAATACACACATTGATCAGTCATAGGTATACAATAGTATGTTTCAATTACACATTTCAGTATATAAAATGATTACTACATGCCTGGTAGAGATTTTGATATTGTATATGTGAGGCGATGTTTGGTATATAAATGATATGTTTCATTTAGAACTCAATGGACAATGATCATTCTTTTTATCAATCTTATGTATCCTTGTCATTTACTATGCATCCATGGCATTAATAAGGTATTAAATAAGTCTTTGCATTCTTGTTGTCAATAAGCTATTGAAACACTTCACATCCTTATCATTATAAGGTATTGATATATTATCACCATTTGGTTGAAATATTATCAATGGCCTCTTTACACAAGTTTGGTAAGTTATCAATGACTTATTTTACTTAAGGATTGTTGAATAATAAATGACTTATTTTACGAAAGGATATCAATGGTATAATGTTTGTGATCTTGATAAAAAGACTTGGCATAAAAATATTCTAACCTTGGTATAAACAAGTGGCTTGTGATCATGATAAGGTGATAATTTGTGTCTTTTGACTTTGGGCATAAGAACTTATAAAAAAACATTATTTTTGTGGCATTATTATCATAGGCATACAAGGCATTATCATCGATATCATTTTGCGCTATATTAATTATGAGTATCAAAGGTATTGTTGTTAGGGCATCATTGTGTTGGTGGTTACATGCATCATTACAGTTGTTTTGTTTCAAACCCTAGATGTGGTAGGTTGGGGCATCTAAGTTTCTTGTGAAGAACTATAGCAACTTTTGAAGCTATTCATGTTTTTAAGATGATTGAAAGACATTGTACTTAGGTAATTGTAAGGCATGGTGACTTTGGTTATTTTTTTCAGGTAACTTCATCTATTTTTCTAGTAATAGTTTTGAGGCCTAAGTTTCCTATTTCTCTTTTTAGGTTACTAAAAGTCTAAGCAAACAAATTTAAAGTTTGTGCTACATTGTTATTTAAAGGTTTTTTATGCATACTTTTCTTAGGCTAAAAGGTTGAAAATTGTCTTCAATGACTTATTTTGACAATTGTGATATCATATATGTGAACATTTTTTTACTAGTTATAATGAAAGTTCTTAGAAACAATTGGAAATATAGGTTTTTGATGGAACTTATGAAGGATTTTTTGTATTATTTATTGAAAAGGGTTTTTTAATGAGCATTTTTCTGATTCTATGAAGCACTTTATAGTGTTAGATATATTTTCATTCATATGAATTATTGAGTCTCAAATTAAAATGAAATAGTAAAGAAAAGTTGTAAACTGAAATAGAGATAATACTGTGTTTTTATTCTCAGAACTTTGATGATATGAGACATATTATTTTGATAGCTACTGAGGCACATTCCTTTGTTAACAAGGCATATTTTTATAGACAGTAAGGTTGTGCTAGCGAGACATAGTTAATAGCCAATGGGGCTTGTTAATGAGACACAAAAGTAGCCAATGAGGCTCTGTAAAAAATAGTTTTTTGATTAATCCAGTGAGCCATTTTACCAAGTGCCTTTTCATCCATATGAGGGTTTTCAACTCATGAAAATATGATTCTCTTGTGGGCTTTTATGATTCTCATTTTTTTATAAACTTTAATTTACTTTGCTTCATAATATTTGATGTTATTTTTAAGGATAGCCACATTTGAATGCAACTAAATGCCCAATCATATGTTTAGAAAAAGGTTGATTTGAAATCATTTATTAGAACACTGGTTCACCCTCCCTCTCGGTGTTCTTTGTACTCCAACATGTACATGAATGATTATTAGAAGGGATTGTCATGAACCATAATTGATATATACCAATACATTTTAATGAACTTATTGTATTCAATTATTGTTAATTAATAATTAACTATTTAGTTGTGTTAGGAGGAACAATAATTAATACTAATAGTATATTGGTCAGTCAATACTATTAATCAATAGTAATAAATAATTTAACTAGATCATTAACTAAGATATACATATATAAATTATAGATAACATATTATTAATATTGTTATTTAATATAATCAAGCCAATATTACTAATTAATATAGATCATTAATGTGACATTAATCAATCTATAACTTAATTTTAATCAATCCATATAACACCAATATTGATCCATAGAATAATATTAATTAATATAATCTAACCATATAATTTATAATATAATATATTAATAACACTAATCAATTAATTAAATTTAACTAAACAAATATCCTTAATCGACCACAATAATAACTGATAATAATAAATAAACAATATTGGCGTTTGAGGGGTTGCAATCTGTGACCATAGAACAAGTACCAATATAAATAAGTTTAGAAACTTAAGAAAAAGAACAACTACTTATATTATAAGGTTTAGGAAAGTAATAAGAAAAGGACAAAAATGAAATGCTTTGTAAGGAATGCAAGAAGCATAGGATTTGAACCGGTCAAGGGAATTATAATAGAAGATATGGGGTGGTGTGTAAAGACAACAAGATAGATACATTGGATTTTAAGTGGGTCATATATGAGAGATTTATTGGAACCACAAGTGATAGAATACTTGGAGAACAAAATGGGAGAATGTGATGATGATCACCAAGCTACTAAGGTATATGTGAGACATTCAATTAGTTATTATATTGTCATTGATGTCAACTAGCTTTGACTTTACTTATCATGATAGTTGCAAACATCTGTAGGAGGTGTTATTGGTGAAGGAAAGGAGATATTAGCATGAAGATGAGATGTATGAGTAAGTTATGAATAAGGTATTCATTGGGCAACTTATTGATGAGTCTATCATAGTATGATAATGATTTGATTGTATTACATGATTTTGCTAAGTGTTGAAGATCAAGAATGCACAAGTTACTTTGGTCGGTATATGAAGAACTTAGTGTACACCGAGCAGGAAGAAACTGACATATCACAGTATCGACCGAGCAGGAGAAATAAAGAGGAACATGTGATTGCTGACATGTGATGATGAGTTGGATGAATCTAAAAGATTCCAAGGATAAAGATAAAGTTTGTTATGAAGATCTACAACTGGAAAAATTCAAGGATGATTAGATGATGAAGATTGAAAATGTTTTACGGCACAAGTTCTGAGGAATATTAAAGAGGCAAAACTAACAATGGAGATTAAGAGGAAAAATCTATGGCTGAAATGAAAATGGTTTACTATCTATATAAGGAGATAAAAAATTCAAGGGGAGAGAGAGAGAGAGAGAGATGAGTATTGAAAATTTTTGGTGCATCCATGTGAAGCGAGTCAAATAAGTTAAAGTAAGAACCAAGTGATTTTGCATACCAAACTGAGTGACATAAGGAGATAACCGAGAAGAACAGAGTAGGAGGAAGAAGGAGAATAAAGAGATTATGATGACCATAATGATATTGAGCTTAGCATAGATTTGAATATGAGAAAAGGAAGTTGTATTTGAATCAGGTCATACAATGTTGCTTTCTAACCATTTCTATAGTCAAAATCTCTTAACCGAGTGAGACTTAACTGTCTTTTTCTATTGACATTCTATGAATTTTGCTTTTTTCTCGTTGACCCAAGTGAATGTATGGTCACAGAGAACTGTTAGTGATAAATCCTCTAACAAGGTCATACCTTATAGTGTGTTTGTAACCTTTAACATAGTAGGCTCTTAACCGAGCTCACTTCATAAGAGTGAAAATATTTTGGGTTATCGGTCCCTGGTGGTTTTTCCCTTAATAGGGTTTCCATGTTAAAAATCAAGTGTTAAATGTGATGAACTACAACTAATTTAGAACCTAATTGAAGATCTATGATTAGAGATCACTGAGTTTCTGATTAGATATGTAATATGATTAAATTAGTAATATGTTGTCATTAATGTCAACTAGTTTGACAACACTTGTTTTATAAGTTACTATAACTAAACATCTATAGAAAAGGAGTAAAAGAGATGAAGAACAAAAATATCTACATGAGGAAGATGTATATGATAGATGAGGATAAGGAATACATTGAGTAACTTGCTGATGAGTCTATGACCTTATGTTATTGACTTGATTATGTTTCATTCATTTATGATGAAGAAAAGAGCTGAAAGACACAAGGTAGTGTAGTCGGTTGATGAAGCATTACAGTATACACCAAGCAATGTAGTGTATACCGAGCATAGTATAAACCAAGCTTGTGTTCACCGACACATTTCTTTGTTAACCAAGTAGGAGAAAAGGAACTAAATGATTAGTTTAGCCGATAAGGATTGATGAGCTGTAAAGTACGTTGAAATCAGTGATGGAGATAATATTTGTTACAAATATCAATGACTAGCATAATTCAAGGAAGATCTAAAGGATGAAATAAAAATGTGTTACTAACACATCAGCTGAGGAAGGCTTAAGTGACAAAATGGATGAAGGAGAACAAGTGGCAAAATCTAATGGAGGAAAAGAAAATGGTTTACTTGTCTATTTAAGAGACTAGAGTTTTGTTATGAAATAAAGGCCGGAATAAGAAGGACTATAGAATTATCACATGAACATGCTTCATGTATGCCTGATCAAACTGGTTAAGGAGAACCAAACTGCAGAGTTTACCGAGCATCAAAAAGCTATTACCGAGCGACAATAAGTCATTGATTATTGTTGATACAGAATTGTTATACTGATCAAAGGATTTGACTAAGCATAATATAGATCTGAACATCTACAATTGAAGTTGTATTGTAATCAGATCAATTGCTATTACATTTTAACCATTGTAAACAAAGAAATCTCTTAACATAGTGGACTTGAAAGTCTTATATGTTTCATTCATAGAATGAACATTGTTATCCTATCAACCCCATAGTGAATGCTGGTTGGATGATAAGGGTTGGTCTAAAATCCTCTAACAAGGTCACACCTAAAAATGTGTTTATAACCTTTAACAGGGTTGGGTCTTCACCGACCTCACTTCAGAAGAGTGAACATTTTTAGGTTTCCAGTCCCAAGTGGTTTTTTCCCTTCACAGGGTTTCCACATTAAATCTTTTGTGTCATGTGTTCATTGTGGTGATTGTTTGTTATCATACTTTGCATATTACATGTTAGATTTGATCAGTAATCATTATATGTTATTGACTGGTAATCAGTAAAAGCACAGACATTATAGTATTTTATGTTACCAAGCTGCAAAATTTTAAGTAAATTGTTTTGGATTATACATTTTGATTTGGGACTGTGGATAACTGATTCACCTCCCTCTCAGTTATTCTAACAAAATGTGTATGGATGTGATGTTTTGATATTTTACTTTACACATTATAGTAACTAGTTAGATTGGCATATGTTAACTACTAGTTGGTTTACATTATCTGACAATCGGTTAATTAATCAGTAAGGCACAGTCAAGTTATTACTGAGCTGTTTAGTTTATTTGTTCAAGTTGGTATTATATGTTAGAGATGAATTTGAGACTATAGGATAGTTGAACATAACTGATTCACCCCCCTCTCAGTTATCTAACAATTAGTATCAGAGCACAGAGTACTTGAAGAAATAATTTTGAAGGACTTAAGTTAAAGATCTAAAGATGTATAAGAGAGAGGTACCGAAGCTGAACAAGGATAATTTCTCAACATGGAAAAGTAGGATGAAGCTGTATCTATCAGGCATTGGGGATTTTGCACTATACTATTTGACAAATCAATTCATAGTATCTATAGGTTCTTTGAATGTCACATAGATGAAAGAAAGACAAGAGCATAACATAATGATGATTGAGATTGCTTTTTCTTTATCAAATGTTGAATTCAAAGACATTAAGAATTGTACAACTGCAAAAGAAATGTGGGACAAATTGACACTAGTTCATGGTGGAGATCAAAATGTTGTCAGGGAAAAGATAGAAAGCTTAAGATGAAAATTTGATGATATGAAGATGAAAGAAGGTGAAAACAGAACTTAGTACAACAACCGAGTCAAGGAAGTGGTGAATACTATTTGAGGAGAAGGAGGAACTATTAATGAAGAAATTGTGGTAAGAAAAATTCTCAGAACACTATTGCCTACCTATGCTATTAGAGTCTCTACAATACATGAAATGAGAGCTATTCTTGGTAATGATGTTTCCCTTGATAGTCTAATCGACAGATTTACTGCATTTGAGCTTAACATCTTTGATAGCAGTGTTGTACCTAAGGTAGAATTTGCATTTGTGTCATCTTTAAATACTGGAAGATCAAGTAATGGACATCAGATAAGAAATGGAAGTGATTATGAACCTGAAGAAGATGATGTTAGGATTAACAAGGCAAAAATAATAGTTACATGCAAATATAACTAATATCAGTCAATAATAAACCACACAAAAAGAGAACACAAGACACAAAGATTTAATGTGGTTCACCCAATCCCTAGGCTACGTCCACCAATAGTGAGTCCAATATTATTATTATTCAGTGATTACAACCTGATTACAATCTACAATCCCTTACAACTCAATACCGCTGCAATAAGCTACTAAAATATTCATCATAATGAAATCCCTAACCCTAATCCATTTTATACAAGCTTATTTTTCTACTTTAGGGTTAAAATCAGTTACAACATGTCGACCCAAAAATAGCCCAAACCTCAATGAGGATGGGGGGAAAATTGTATAGTACTTTCCTAATCAATCACCACAAGATAATAATCTCCCACTTGGGGATTGATCAAGCTCCACACAACAGATGAGCTTGAAGAACTTGAAGCATTAATGGCTAGAAGACTACCGAAAGGCAAAGGAAAATATAGAGGTAAACTACCCTTAATATGTTTCAAATGTAAAGAGATTGGTCATATTGTTGCAAGATGTCCTAAAAGGAATAAAAATGAGAGGACAAGTGAAAGATCAAATGAAAGAAAGAATGATAGAAGAGATTACCGAGATCACAAAGGCAATTGAAAAAAAGGAAACAAATAAAACTAAGACTACAAAGATAAAGGAAAAAATGCATGCTACCTAATTGAAGATGATGATGATACTGAGATTGAAACTGAAGAAGAAGTGGTGTATGTTGCAATGAAGGAAGATTCTGAAGAAGAAGAAAGGTATGTAGAAAAGACACTTATTTCTAAAGTAAGAAAAAATGATACTTGGATTATTGATAGTGGTTGCACACATCATATGACTAGTGATGAAGATAAGTTTGAAAATATTGAACATTAGAATAGGGGATTTGTAAAAATAGGAAATGATACACCTTTTCAAGTGAAAGGTAAAGGATCAATATTGTTAAACAACAAGTTCAGATCTGAAAATTATTATTGGGTGAAAGGACTTAACTATAATCTGTTGAGTGTAGCACAATTGAATAATATAGGTCATCGAGTTGCATTTGATAATAAAGGAGTAAAGATCTATGATAATATTAGAAGATTGATCAGTACTGGTGAACAATCAAAAGGTAACCTATTTTATTTGGATAATATTGCAACTTCATGTTTAATGGATAAGTATGATGATGTTTGGTTATGGCACAAGAGGTTATGTCATGTGGATTTTGACAACATGGTAAAGATCACTAAGAAAAGGAAAGTTAGAGGTTTACCGAGTATACCTAAGCTTGACCATGTGATGTGCAAACAATGTAAAATGGGTAAAATGACAAAGTCTAGTTTCAAGAGAAAACATTATTCATCTAATACAATTCTACATTTAGTTCATACTAACTTATGTTGTCCAATGAAAATTTAGAGCTATTATAGATATAGATATTTTATCTTATTTGTTGACGACTTCTCTAGAATGATGTCTGTTATGTTTCTAAAATAAAAATAAGAATATTTCCAAATGTTTAAGTGGTACAAAGCAAAAGTAGAAAAAGAAACTGGTAAGCAATTAAAATGCTTGAGATCTGATAGAGGAGATGAACTCATTTCTGATGAATTTATTAAATTTTGTAATGAGCATGGAATCAAGAGATAGGTATTTGTACTGAGGGAACCACAACATAATGGGATTGCTGAAAGAAGGAACAAGTCAATTGTTGATTGTGCTAGAACATTACTAATTAAAAAAGAGGTTGCACAAATTTATTGGAGAGAAGCTACTAGTACTACTCTTTATACACTGAATTGAGTACAATTGAAGAAAGAGTTAAATAAGACACATTATGAGCTATGGTATGGTTATACACCTAATGTGAGATATTTCAAGATATTTGGAAGTAGATGTTACATTTTGAAAGATTATAGAAAATACAAGTTTGATTCTAAAGGAGATGAAGACATATTTCTAGGATACTCAACTAGGAGTAAGACATATAAATATTTGAACAAGACTACTAACAAGATGATTGAAAGTGAAAAAGTGAGAGTTGATGAGTTTGCAGAGAAAAATGATGAAGAAATCAAGAAGGAACCAAAGACTATGGAAAATTTGTTTACATACAAAGTGAAGATCCTGACACTTTACCCAAGCAACAACCTAGTGTCACCAAGCAATAGAATACTGCTATTGAGCAACAACCCTTACAGACTGAGCAACAACAAATAACTATCGAGGAAAATGATGATCATGCACCAAGTGGAGAAAACATTGAAGAACAAAGAAATGAGCCCGTATTAGAAAAATATGTCAAAAGACATCATCCACACAATCAGATAATTGGTAACAAAGGAGCATGAGTGATGACAAGAAGTAAGTTGAGGAACAATACATGTTTGATTTGTGAATTTTAACCTATAAATGTTAAGGATGCATTGGAAAATGATGATTGGATTAAAGAAATGAATGAAGAGATTGAGCATATATAGAAAAACAAGACATGGACATTAGTATCGAGGCCTAAAGACAAAAATGTGATCGACACCAAATGGATTTTCAGAAACAAATTAAATGAGAATGAAGATGTTACAAGAAACAAGGAAATATTAGTTTGCAAAGGTTATGCACAAGAAGAAGGAATTGACTATGGAGAAACTTTTGCACCTATTGCTAGACTAGAAGGAGTAAGAATTCTACTTGCATATGTTTCTTATAAAGGATTCAAGGTATATTAGATGGATGTGAAGTCTATATTTCTAAATGAGATACTTGAAGAAGAGGTATACATTGAACAACATGAAGGTTTTATAGATCCAACTCAGAAGAACATGGTTTGTAAGTTACACAAGGCACTTTATGGACTGAAACAAGCACCAAGAGAATGGTATGAAATATTGCACTCTTATTTAATAGTTGGACTGGCTTTGTTAGAACAAGTGATAATAGTAATTGATATTTGAAAGGTGCATCTGATAATAAAATCCTTATTGCTGAAATATTTATTGATGATATCATATTTGGAGGTCATGATACTTTATGTAAATCTTTTGCTAATGAAATGAGAAAGGAGTTTGAAATGTCAATTCTTGGAGAGATAAAATTCTTTATTGGTTTACAAATTAAACAAATGAAGGAAGGTATCTACATCACACAGTCAAAATACATTAAAGAGATCTTGAAGACATTAGGTATGGAAGACTCAAAGCCAGTTGGTACACCTATGGTAATCAGATGCAAGGTAACTAAGGATGACATGTCAACATAGGTAAATCAAACCTTATATAGATCTATGACTAGAAAACTGATGCATGTTGTCCATAGTAGACCAAATATTGCACATGCTATTGGAATTGTAGCTAGATTTTCTACAAATCCTAAAGAGACATATATGACTGTTGTAAAAAGAATCTTGAGATATTTGAAGAATATCGAGGACTATGGACTATGGTATAAGAAAGAAGGCAATTTTGAACTTAAATTCTATACAGATGTTGACTGGGCAGGAAATATTGATGATAGAAAAAGCACTACTAGAGTCTTTTTAGGTGAAAGACTAGTAACGTGGATAACTAAGAAACAACGTTGCATCTCCCAGTCCACTACCAAAGCTGAATATGTAGCTGTTACTATCAACTACTCTAGTATTGCATGAATAAAGAAATTATTGGAAGGTATGAATGAAGAAGTAACAGATCTAGTGACAATCTATTGTGACAATACAAGTGCTATAAACATTTCAAAGAATCCAGTGATGCATGCAAAGACAAAGTGAATAGGATGAAATAGTGTTCACACTAAAATGTAGGGGGGAAATATGAGATCTAATTCTAAATTCAAATTCCCAAAGGAGAGATCCAAATTGATCAACCAAAAGGTTAATGCACAATTGAATCAATCTATGGAGAATATGAAAGAGGAAGAAAACCTTATATTTACCTATAAAGGAGTTGTGCTTGAAATCTAAAATAATTGAAAAGGAAATACTAACCTCAAAATAGGGCAGATCTAGAAAATGTCAATTTTTGATGTTTGTGTGTACTTTTGGGCAATTCTGCAACCTGTTTCTGACTGGAAATGCTGAGACAAAGAAAACCCATAAATCTTTTATCTTTCTGATAGCAGGTAGTCTTTGACCCCGATAAAAGGTCAAAGGCTACATTTTTATTCTAAAGGTTGACTTTGACTTTGTTCAAAAATCTCAGAAGTTCATTGAAAAGAGTATCCAAATCCAAGGTCAGATTTGCAGTTCCGCACCTATACCTACAAGAAAAAGAGGGTTTTTGTTATTTGTTTGAGGGGTTTGCCTTGGTCAAACCTCGGTTTGGAATCAACCTTAATATTGAAATTGAAATTGAGAATGCTAGCAAGTAGTAGAAATAGATCTAACAATAAAGCTATGCAATTCGATAGATATGCAATTGTATTTGAAATGTAATCAAGTATGTTAATATGAAAGCTTGGAATCAACACTAGCAAATGTGAATCAAAACCTCCATGCTTGTATGCTTGGAATCCACCTTGAGGGAAGAATGAATGGATCTTGAAGATGAACAAAGGATCTTGAAGGAAGATCACACCACCATGATGGATAGATCTAGGGTTTTGAATGATGAATCTTGAATGCTTGAACCAAATCCCTTCAAAGGCTTGAATGCTTGATCTTCAATGGAGAACTTGAATGGAGAAGAGGGCTTGAATGCTTGAATGGATGCTTGATCTTGATTGAGAGATAACTTGATGGCTTGTGAATATCTCCTTGAGAGCTCCTTGATCATGAAATTTCTTGGTGAATAATGGATGAGAAAATGAGAGAGGAAGACCTCCTTTTATAGTGATCTAGGGCACAAACCTCTAGAGAAGGCCAACATTGGAGAATTAAATCCCAATTAACCTTAACCCCTAGAAATGGGCCCAAATTAAATGCAATTTAAGGATTTACCATTCCAAAACTTGAAATGGCCGACCCAGAAGTGGGAAAACAAATATCTTCAAAACCCGACACCTGAAAATCATGGGACCTTGAAATTTGAACCCTGGGTCAAAGATGAGGTAGACTTTGCCCTAGGTTAGAGTTGAGGTTGACCTTGACCTAGGTAAGAGTCGAGATCAAATTTGACCTTGAGGTCACAAACCTCAGGATCTCAGTCCATAATGCCAGGAAATGCAGAAATAAAGTGAAATCAGGTGAAGAGAGAAGTAGAACGGGGGGAGAAAGCTAGATTTGAGAAAAGACTTGATCAAGGTGCTTAACATGACCCCTAACCACTCACTTAGAGGGCTAAATGCTCTTAACATGGAAGTGCTTCCATTTTAAGATGATACACAAAGCACATATCCATCAAATATCATTACTTAAGGGAGAGATTTAAGAAGAAACTGGTCAAATAGGAATATGTGAAGTCACCAGAGAAAATTGTAGATATATTCACAAAACCCTTACCAAAGGATATATTTGAGTACTTGAGAAGTAGACTAGGGGTCCTTCCCCTATCTAATAGTCACTAAGGTGATATGGGGTTGCATCAACCTATTCTTTATCAGAAGACCTAATTATGTTGATGCAAGATGTTCACACTTTGGGATTCCTAAGGATGTGAAGAAGATGGAAGACAAGCTAAAACTGAGAATATATGTACATGTAAGGCACAAGAATTTGTAAAGGAACAAAAAAGCTACTAATTTGGCTACTGAAGAGCTTATTTTTGGCATTGGTGTTAAAGGGAGAGAATATGTCATTAAATATTCAGTTAGTAAAGAAGCTAACTAAAAGGGAGAGTAGGCGTAGTGATTAAACATATTAAATGCATAAGCTAAGGGAGAGCTAACTAAGTCACAACATAGAGACCGAGTTGTAAACACTTAAGAGTTGATTGGTATTCAATGATATATTTCATATTGTGTTGCCATCAATGCCAAAGGGAGAGATTGTTGAAACTACAACTGATAGAATACTTGGAGAAAAAAATGGGAGAATGTGATTATGATCACCGAGCTACTAAGGTATATGTGAGACATTTGATCAGTTTTTATATTGTCATTGATGTCAACTAGCTTTGAATTTACTTATCATGATAGTTGCAAACATCTGAAGGAGGTGATATTGGTGAATGAAAGGAGATACTAGCATGAAGATGAGATGTATGAGTAAGTTATGAATAAGGTATTCATTGGGCAAAGTATTGATGAGTCTATGACAAAATGATAGTGATTTGATTGTATTACATGATTCTTCTAAGCGTTGAAGATCAAGAATGTACAAGTTACTTTGGTCGGTATATGAAGAACTTAGTGTACACCAAGAAGATGTAGTGTACACCGAGTGCAGTATTACCTAAGCAAGAAACTAACATATCATGGTATTGACTGAGAAGGAGAAATAAAGAGGAACATGTGATTGCCGACAAGTGATGATGAGTTGGATGAATCTAAAAGATTCCAAAGATAAAGATAAATTTTTTTATGAAGATCTATGACTGGAGAAATTCAAGGATGATTAGATGATGAAGATTGAAAATGTTTTAGGGAACAAGTTATGAGGAAGGTTAAAGAGGCAAAACCAATGATGGAGATTAAGAGGCAAAATCTATGGTTGAAATGAAAATAGTTTACATGTCTATGTAAGAAGACAAAAAATTCAAGGAAAGAAGAGAGAGAGAGAGAGAGAGAGAGAGAGAGAGAGAGAGAGAGAGAATTACAAATTTCTGGTGCATACATGCGAAGTTGTCATATAGGTTCAAGTAAGAACCAAGTGATTCTGTAGACTAGACCGAGTGACAAAAGGAGATAACCGAGTAGAATAGAGTAGGAGGAAGAAGGAAAATGAAGAGATTATGATGACCAAAATGATATTGAGCTTAGCATGGATATTAATGTGAGAAAAGGAAGTTGTATTTGAATTAGGTCATACACTATTGCTTTCTAACCATTGCTACAATCAAAATCTCTTAACCAAGTGAGACTTAACCATCTTTTCCTATTGGCATTCTATGAATTTTACTTGTTTTCTCATTGACCCAAGTGAATGTATGGTCACATAGAACTATTAGTGACAAATCCTCTAAAAAGGTCACACCTTACAATGTGTTTGTAACCTTTAACATGGCAGGCTCTTAACTGAGCTCACTTCAAAAGAGTGAAAATATTTTGGGTTACCGGTCCCAGGTGGTGGTGCAGAAGCACCTAGGGTCTTTGGCTACCCTAGCTTACTATTTTTGACTTGTAGTGACCTTAGCCAAGTCACTATCTAATAAGGACTATGAAGAGTCCCTAGTGTGTGCGTGAGGAGATCAACTAGTTCTAGGAGGATTGGTAGAAGTCCTAACAGAGGCTTTACTAGGCTTGTGGATTCTTAGGATGTTTGGTCTAGTTGCTAATCTATCATGCTAGTCAGTCAAACAATAGGTTGACTATATAAAATGAAGAAGTAACATGAGAAAATGGTCTTACAAGTGTTGGATCAACCTTTGAGGTCATTAAGACTCATTGGTATGGTTTAGAGAAAGTTGTCAACAAAGTTGTAAAAGTTGTCAATGACAACATTTGGCCAAATTGCCTCTCAAAGGCTAGAAGTAGTCAGGGGTCTTTATAACTGCTTTAGCTCGGTTCCCCTACACTATTTAAGGGATTTTATGATCAAGGTTCAAGGTTGGCACTTTTGAATATTTTGTTTTGAGTAATTTAATTACTGGTACGCTCTACAAGACTATGACAGTGCTAAGTGTAATACCCCAAAATTAGCATCTTGCAATCCAAACCAATTTTGTTGCATTTTAGTCTCATTCTATCAAATTTCTAAATCATCAAAGTCCTATCGTACTAGGCAATTATGTCTTCTAATTGACTCTACTTGACTTAATGTTAAATGTAGAAAACCTTAAATTTGCATTAATCACATGCTATATTTAATTCCTAAATATCGACTATAATTGGCTAAATAAACCCTATGATCAATTAATTTAATTCCAAAGTCCTAGAACTTTAAATAAATTAAATCCACCCTCTTTAGCTAAAACACGTAAAGAAGGAATTAAATAAATATTTGGTTCTAAATAAATATCCTCATCTCAATAAATGAATTTAATTATTCAAATAATTGAGAAAATCCACTTATGAGACAATATTGTATTTATTTAAATTAAATATTCTCTCTAAAATCTTCTCTGCAGTTCAGAAAAGGAAAATTTGAGTTAAATAAGAATAAACAATGCAATAAAATAGTTAAAGCTCCACATAGGCAAAAAAACAAAAAGTTGACTGTCTCTTTACTGGAAACTTTCTATTCTAAACTGAACTCTCATTCAATCTTCACTGTTCATTTGATTCAATCTCAACCATCGATTGAACCTGGGATTCTATAAAAGAACCCTCATTTCTCATTCAAAGGATTCAATTTCTCAAGCAACGAAGTGCCGTTGCATTGTCATTGGAATTCATTTGCATTCAAAGCTTTCATTCTTAGCATAATATTTATTTCTAGATTAATATATCAATGTTAGATTAAATATGCACTTCATTTCTTAATCTAGTTTGCTTTCATTGTTATTAGATCAATACTCATGTTTCATTTTTAGATTAATCTTACATACTCATTCTAGAATAATCTACATTGTACTTTCAGTTAAATCCTCCATTCTAGTGTTAGTCTATGGTTGCAGGACTCTCAATTTTGAGAGCAATTACAAACCCTACCTGGATAGGAGGCAACAGGTCAAATCATCCAGACAGGTGAGATGAATAATCTCATATTCATTCTTGGCTGTAACTAGTGAACAATGACTATGTTGAAGTGTGAGGCTGAATTAGAGGCCCATATTTAGCTTACACATTTTTGGCGCCCACCGTGGGGCCGAAAATCAATTTATGGCCTCATCATATTTCATCATATTTTAAAGTTTCTATCAAAATTTTGCATTCTATCCATACGTCTGTACATCCCTGTACAGATTCTCGTGCACAGATTCTCATTGTATCACATGAATTTTTACTTGTTTTAGCACTTCCTCACGTGACAAAGGTGTTTTCTTGCGTAGGAGTACATATCATCTCGCACAAAATTTTGACACCAGAGACTTAAAAGTTGTAGATTTGTACTTTCGGCTTTTGTGTTCTAACACTTACTATTTGCTGTGGAAATTCTTGATTCTACTTTTTAGAAACAACGTCATATTGGATTACAGAGCTTTGGACTTGAGGTAATTTTATACATCTCTATAACATTTCAATTTTGGACAATAAAATGAACCTCTCACATGTTTAGCTTGAGTGTTTCTTGCTTTCATAAATCACACATTCATTTTGGCTCTAAAAGGAATCTAGATTTTCTTTCTACATATCTGCTCACATAGTAATTAGGCCCTATGAACACTATTTGTGGCATTCTTGAGAGAGTGGGCTTCATTCACTTGTTTTACATGTGAAGCTCTTCTCGAAGAGAGATCCCCTTGTAGGTAGGGAAGGAGTTGTTGTCATCTCACGGTCTTACTTGGTTTAGTCTTCAATATTTGATGGTATGTTCTCTCTTGGACCCACTTAGAGAGATCGGTAGTCATTGTTGTTGACATATGAACCTTAGTGAGGTGTTTTCAATTTAGCGGGTCAATCAATCTATTTTTTATGTTTGGGCGAGGTGAAGAGGCTAGAGGATTATGCTCTATTCCCTTTTTGGGCAACATCAGAAACTCAGATCCTTGAATCTGAGCTAAGTCCCCATGTGGTCCATTTTGTGAGTCTTCCTTATTAGAGAGGGTTAACTGTAGTGGACATTCCCTTTATTGGGTCAACCACGTGGATGAAACCTCAAGTGATAATAGCCATTTCTGTCATGGTAGCAACAACCACTATATAAATGTCCTTATGGAAGAAATCTCCACGGGTGTAGTTTCTTGTTGGGCTGTCAGATCTCCTCAGCATCTCTAATTTATTAAATTCTCAAAATGTGTCAAAACCCTGGTGCACCTAGATTGGAGTTCACCCTCTTGAGATTGCAAAAGTTGCAGAAATGACCATTACTACGAACCATAGTGCAACCAACTTTTTTAATTTTCTAGGACTATGTGCGTGACTACAAAACATTTTGAGAACATACACAAGTAGAATTCTTAGGGAATAGAATACTATGTCACATATTCTTGTTCATGCGCAAGGTTGCTTTATCCCTTGCTCAATGTTTGAAGACATTGTTTGCTTGAACTCCCCGATTGTTGTCTTGTATGCCTGGTCACGATAGAAATCTGTTAATGCATATAATTGGTCATTTAGAAATGAACAAAAGTTGAGTTTGTTGATTTAAACTATTTGAAACTTGTCTAAAAATTAGATATTCTATCAGAGAACAACCATCACTATGTCTCAAAATCTATTCCTACCTTGAAAACCGGTCCAAACTGTCAGATTCTATTCTTTTCCCATGTGAGATTTCAGCTCCCTATGCACTTTCTCATGTGAGACAACATATCTTCACATGGAGCTAGCATTTCCTCATGCGAGACAACATTTCCTCACACGAGATTGTCCCCAGATTTTCAAAAATAGTGAGCTTATTCCCGTTAGCTGATCAATTTTTTGCCTAATCTAGTTTTTGTCTAGGGTATGTCTGCTTGTTTTCCTACTATCCACAGTCTGAAATTGGATGTCTTAGGTTGAGAACTGCTTGATGACTACTTAAACTCACCTTGTCTCTTTTTTATTTGTCCTTTTCTACTGTGTTCTTGTACCTTGCAATGCGATAGTCACATCTCGACTATTTTAGCCTTATTCTCGACGATTCATGCCGGGTGCATTTCACTCATATCACTCTTTGCTATTCTAGAGATAGAGTTTTGACCATAATCCTAGTTTTCTCTTATTACTTAATCCTTGTCTATGACTATTGTGACTCGAAGTGGCAACATGTTCCCTTCATGTTTCACCAAATGGGGTAGAGGTAGACCTCGTAATCGAGGAAGAGGTCATTCTGATCTTGCCATACAATCTAAGTGCTATAGAGGATCTTCACATTCTTCCTCAAACACATTTGGAGAGGAGTCAATTCACTCTCCTTCTCTTGTGATTCAACCTCATGTCCAACATACTTTTACTATGAACTTCAGTCAGGTCAGGAATCCCTTGTTTCGAGAACACCAAGACTCTGAAGAGTCATCATCAGAGATCGATCCTTTTGAGGCACCAAAAGTCCCCTTAGCAAAGATTGATCCTTTTGAAGCATCCAAGGTTTCCTTAGTAGTGACCTCTTGTCATACTAAACCTCCTCATACTCAGTCTATTCACACTGCATACTTGCACTTTAGCAAGATGGTGAACCAACATCAAGAGGGTGAGTACAACATAGCTCATGATCAAGCTCAAGACAACCAAGAAGAATTTCATACCCAGAGCATCTTTGAAATCCTTGGAAATGATGATGAAGAGATAACCCAACAAGACGTTGAGGCTGCCCAAGCTAACAAAAGCCTTTGTAAGATGATGATAATTCTAATGAAAGAAGAGAAAGAGAAATACTTCATCGAATTGGCCAACCAAGGAGCCAAGTTACTCCCAAACTATAAAGTTGAGACTCTCATAGTCAAAGAAGAGGAAATAGAGATGAAAAAAATGCATAAACTAGTTCAAGACATGCAAGACTAGATCCAACAACTCATGAAAACCAAGGACAAACCAGCAAACCAGTTCACACTGGAGAGCATCTATCCATTCCTGTTTGACAAGAGTCTTAGCATGCTACCTTTTCCCAAAGGTGTAGAACTCACCAAATATGATAAATACTTGGGTACCTCTGACCCTTAGGATCACTTGAGAGAATTTAGTGCTCTATCCATTGAGTTCATACATGATCAGCCTTATCTCATGTGTCTCTTCCCGCGTAGTCTAGGTGGATCTGCTATGGAGTGGTTCTCCTGACTTCCTAGTGGCATCAAATCTTTTGAATGAAATTGCTAATTTGTTCCTCTAGCATTATTCGCATAACATACATCATCCGATCAATATTCGTGATCTTTGCAATCTGAAACAATGATTTGGAGAACCTTTCCTGACATTTCTCTAGCGATGGAGACAACTCTATACCAAATATTCCCGCAAAATACCAAAATCTGAGAAGCTTGATATCTTCTTAGACAACCTCCTTCCTAATTTTAGATACAAAGTATAGTTGTAAGGTCCTTTGACCTTTGATGACATGATCAAGCAGGCTGTGAGAATAGAGGCATTCATGGTCAAGAAAGGGGAGCTCACCCTACACAAAGATAATAAGCAAGGGTCCTCCTCAAGAAAAGATAAGACTAAAATTGTCAACAAGAACCAGGATGTTGTGAATGATGGGGTCATTGACAATGTGACCCCAAAGCCTCCAAAGGCCATTTTCAACCTTACCTCTAGTATGCAGGTAGCCAAAGCTATTGAGAAGGATATGATAGATACTCAACAAACTTCAAAATTTTCCAGAAGCAAACCTGGGGCACCTCGACCTAAATGTGAGCTCACTTCCCTAGGGGAACCTCTTGACGTGGTCTACAAGACTCTCTTATAGAACCAGATATTCATGCCTCTAGAAAACTTGCATCCTTATGATCCACAACCACGCCCTTCTTGGTGGAATGAGTCTGCATACTGTGAGTACCATTCAAACAAGGGTCATAAGACTTCCAACTGTATTCAACTTTGACATAAGATCTAGGATCTTATCGATAATGGTGATGTTGTTGTGAGAGGTCATAACAAGAACTTGAATCATCAAGCATTCAAAGACCCCTTCCCTGCTCATGAGAAGGGTGAGTCCTCTAAGGCCAAGAATACCAACAACAAGGTCAACTATACGTACAATACTAATGACAATGTCGAATACTGTGATGTGATCACTATCAAGGGGAGCAGAGATGCTCCTAGACCCAAGGCTCCATTTATCCTACGATGCCCTGTATCTCCATCTTCTGAACCAAAATAGTCTCTAGTTTGTGCAAACACTGTCACTCGATCTCATGCAAAGATCATTCTCAAAGGCCCTGAGCCTCTAACATCTGCATCGAAACAATCTGTAGACACAACTATTGTTGGCCCCGCCAAAAAGAATTCAAAATTGATCCCCATGCCTACCAATGCTAATTACAACATCCTAGACCAATTACAACGTACCAATACTCAAATCACTATCTTTGAGTTATTGAAGATCTTGCCTGCTCATAGGCAGATTCTGGATAAAGCCCTTGTCGAGGCAAATGTCCCAAAAGATCTCGATCTCGATTGGTTTCAATCCATGGTGGGTCACATGACCTCACCTCATTATCTATCTTTCTCTAAAGAAGATGATCATTCACTAAGCCATCCATGCAATGCTCCCCTGCACATTGAAGTCATGATTGCCCAAAAGCATGTCCGTCGTGTTCTCATTGATAATGGCGCTGGTCTCAATATCTACTCTGCTAAGCTAATCACCCAACTAGGCTATGATGAAGACTACATAGATGCTTGCAAAAAGATTACCATCAAAGCATATGCCGAAGAAGAATGTAAATCCAAAGGTTTAGTGGTGTTTCCAATTCAAGTTGGACCTGTCGAGAGAGATGTTATCTGTCAAGTTCTGGACATCCCTCTTGCATACAATATATTGTTTGGGAGACTGTGGATCCATGAGATGCAAGAAATTCCTTCCACCTATCACCAATGTATCAAGTTCCCATTTCACGGAGCAGAAGTGACTGTACCCACCAACACTAGCTATTCTTGTAATATGCTCACACAATCTGCCGACAGCTTTGTCCCGACCACTAGAGAGTCTACTAAATTTTTTGATGTCAAACTAAAAGAAATGGAAAAGACTCTAAAAATTACAGATTCAAGCATGGGGGAATATCAGATGGAGCCTATTTTGTCACTAACCACTTTACCTCTATCTTTGCGTTCCTACGGGAGACCCGCTGAATGTAAGAAACCTTCTACTGTCTCACCCCAAGTAGTCTATGATGGTGCCTTTGTACATGCCATGACACCATTAGAAGATAAGGATGAAAATAAAGCCATTACAACTTGGATTTATAAAGGGAAAGACACATCTGAACAAGTCACCCCAACTCGTGATATAGAACATGAACCAAACAATGAAGGTTTCAAGCTCATGAAATGCTTCAACTATAAAGGGAGTGGCCCTATAGGGGTGAATGATAATGGATTTCTTGAACCAATTGAAGCTACAGGATGAAGGACAAAGGACACCATAGGTATAGGCTTCAAGAAAATCCCATTTCATTTAGGGATCAATAAATTTGTACTAGAACCCGAATGTCCACCAGTATCTATTGGATATTGCTAATGCATGGGTGGTGATTGAGACATGTAATGTGTTTAATCACTACGTTATTGAATGGGCACTCATACTGTTGTCATTTGTGTTTTGTCACTGATGTCAACATATGCTTTTATGAAGGAACTAGACTAGTAATCACAGTGTATGGATGTTTCAGATGTTGCAAAGTTAGATGAGAGTTCAGGTGGATGTTTTGATCTTATATCTATGATTGCATCATTAAGTATTTCATATTAAGAGAGTTACAACTATTTTGGTAAAGACTGGTCACTGGACTGTGACAGTGAGAATTGATAGAGTTAGTCTCTGAGTTTTTGATATATCTTTCAGAGGGATTGGATTCAAGGTATGAAAACTTGAAGGATGATGGAAGAGGTACTAATGGATGTTCATTGGTTAGCACAAGCTACAAAGTGATTGGTGGTGTCATCTGTGGCATGTGCTCTGGCGATGGCTTATTTTGAAGCTGACTCAGGGAATGAAGTGCATGTTTTGTTTGGCAAGCATAAATTAAGGATGTTGGTCCTTAATTGTTGTAATGTAATCATTGTAAACTTGTTTTAGATACCGTGTGTATCTTAGCAAGGGTTTATGTAATTGTTTGTAATTAGGAAAGCCTTATGGGCCAACTTGATCTTGGTAAAATGTAATAAGGTATAAATGAAAGGTCTTTTCTTTAGAAAAGATATGGATGGAATATATGTGATATAGAGAGGTTGTGAAAGCTACGAGCTTGTGTCTAATACATGTAGAGTAGAGGTTTATTGGTGGACTTCATTGGAACTAATCAAGCAAAGACAGTTGTTGGAAAATAGTTCAAAAGATTATGTATTTCTTCATATACACCTGTTGCAAACTAGTGAGTTATGAAAGTGGATTTAACCTTCTTTGGGCAGTGAGCCTTGGGTAGTGAGCCCTCTTTGTTCCTTGACTCCTAATAGGGTCTATCCTCTAACAAGGACTATGTACTATAATGTTTCAATAAGCTCCTAATAGGGCTATATCTTCTAACAAGGATTACTATACTCTCAGTACATCATTAGTGGGTGCTAATTCCCACTGGGGTTTTTACCTTTAATAGGGTTTCCCCGTAACCAAAATATTATGTTATTGTGTTGGCATTCATTATGTTCATTGGATCTGATATTGTTGAGCTTAAAGTTTAAAGTTTAATATTTTGTCATACAACTGATTCACCCCCCCTCTCAGTTGTATTGTAGACTATTATTCCTAACAATTGGTATCAGAGCTTGTGGTCCTCAGAGAGAAAGCTTAATAGCTTGAGGTGATCTTGGAGATGGAATTATATAGGAAGGAAAGTCCTAAGTTTGATAAAATTTGATAATTGGAAAAACAAGATGCAAACACATCTGCTATGTATGGGCATAGACTACTGGATGATTGTAAAGAAGAAGGAATCTTTGAAGGTTGAGAATGACTTGGAAACAACCGATGAGGATGGAAAGAAGTTATTTTCATGCAACATGGTCACAAGAGAAGCATTGATCAACACACTATCTGAGGGTAAGTTTATTGAAATTAAAGACCTAGATTTAGCACATGATATTTGGAATAGACTAGAGGCACTCTATGAAGGAGACAAGTATACCAAACAAGTGAAATTGCAAAATTGGAAGACAAAGATGGAGAAGCTGCAAATGAATGAAGATGAAAGCATTAGGGCCTATGTTCAAAGGGTCATAGAAGCTATAGTTGGAATCAAAATTTTTGGAGGCACTTATGATGAAGATGAAGTTATTGCAAAGATTCTCAGATCTCTAACTCCTACTTACAAATTCAAGGCAATGTCAATTCAAGAAACTATACCCCTAACTCCAAACTTTAGCAGAGAGATGTTGATTGCAATGTTAACTACCTTTGAAGCTATGGAATTAAGAGAAGTTGCACCTAAAGTTGAATCTACATTTAGGGCATCTGCACACAAGAAAGTATCTACACTTCTGAGCACAAGCAAAGAAGACCTGAAAGAAGAGCTTGGTAAGTATGATGAGGAATGGGAGAAGATAATGGAAGAAGAAAAGAAGATGGAAGAACTTGTTGCACTGATTTCTAGAAGAGAGAAAAGAGGTAAGGGAAAATTTGAAGGCAAATTACCTTTGAAATGTTTTTCATGCAATAAGATAGGTCATTTTGCATCTAGATGTCCTACAAGAGTTCCTAAGTACAAACTTGATTATGCAAAGATTAGAAGAGGCAAAGAATAATATTACGCTAGTGAAGGATTTTCTGGTGATGATTTAGATGATGAAGAGATTGGATTTGTTTCTATTAAAGATGAACCCGTTCATGAAGAAAAAGCCTTAGTATCTCATGTTGACAAGAAAACTAAATGGATAATTGATAGTGGATGTTCTCATCACATGACTGGTGATAAGAACAAGTTTGTTAAATTAGTAAATTATGATGGAGGTGTTGTAAGGTTTGGGGATAATCTCCCAAAGTCCATCATAGGAGTTGGATCCATCACTCTGGATGGAAAGACTAATACAGACAATGTACTACTTGTTGAAGGAATGAAGCACAATTTGTTGAGTGTTGGATAGTTAATGGATAAAAACTTTCAGTTAAGTTTTGTTAATGGTAAATGCTTTATCAAAAGCAAGGAAGGAAAAATGATTGCTATCAATTCAAGATCTAGAGGTAATGCATTTGAACTAAACACATTTGGAGCCTCTTGTTTTGTTGCAAAGGTAGATGATAGTTGGCTTTGACATAGAAGATTTTGTCATGTTAACTTTGCTAACATTGTGAAGGAAAGTATGGCTAATGCAGTAAGAGATCTACCAAAGATTGTGAAACCTTCTAACACTGTATGTAGAGAATGTGTTATGGGAAAACAAACTAAAAGCAGTCATAAAACAAAAACATTTACATCAAAAGGAAAGTTGGATCTGGTACATACAGATCTATGTGGGCCTAAAAGAACAAAGTCATACTATGGTGAAAGGTATTTTATACTCTTTGTTGATGAATTTTATAGAATGATGTGGCTTACTTATTTGAGAGAGAAATCAGAAGCATTTGACAAATTCAAGTTGTTTATAGAAAAACTAGAGAATGAATCAGGACTGAAAATTAAGTGTCTAAGATTAGACAGATGTGGAGAGTTTACATCAAATTTATTTAATTCATACTGTGAAGAACATGGGATAAAAAGACAAACATCTACTCCTAGGACTCCACAATAGAATGGGATAGTAGAGCAAAGAAATAGAACTATACTTGATGCTGCCAGGACAATGCTGATTGAAGGAAATGTATCTCATGTACATTGGAGAGAGGCTATTGGAACAATAGTGTACACATTAAACATAATTCAAATTAGAGATGGCACAAGTAAGACTCCCTATGAACTATGGTTTGATCATACTCCTAGTGTAAAATATTTTAGAATTTTTGGTAGCAAATGCTATATCAAGAGGGATGATGAGATAGGGAAATTTGATGCTAGAAGCGATGAAGGTATCTTCCTTGGTTACTCTATTAAAAGCAAGGCATACAAATGTTTCAATCTGAGATTAAGGAAGATGGTTGATAGTAACAATGTAAGAATAGATGAGAAATTTCAGATACAAGAAAGAATGTATGACAACAGTCAGATATCAGAAGTGAAAGAAACCACTACTGCTGTCGAAGAAGAAGAACTTGTTGTGGAAGAAAGTGAAAAAGAGGCTTGTGATGCTGATACAAGCAAGACCACTAAAACTCCTAAAACTCCAAGGTATGTAAAAAATAACCATCCTGAAAATCAAATTATTGGCAATACCAGTCAGGGAGTGCTAACTAGATCTAAAGCTATAGAAGAAATTTGTTTGATTTCTCAAGTTGAGCCAAAAACTATAGATGAAGCCTTTAAAGATGAATCTTGGATAAATGCCATGAAAGAAGAATTGGATCAGATAAAGAAAAATAATACTTGGGAATTGGTTCCAAGACCAAAAAATAAAAATGTTATAGGAACAAAATGGGTCTTTAGAAACAAAATGGATGAAGAAGGAACAATTAATGAACAAAGCAAGACTAGTGTGTAAGGGATACTCACAGTAAGAAGGCATAGACTTTGAAGAAATATTTTCTCCTATTGATAGAATAGAGGCAGTAAGATTATTCCTATCTTATGCTACACATAAAAACTTCAAAGTGTATCAGATGGATGTTAAATTTGCATTTCTAAATGGAGATCTTGAAGAAGAAGTACACATAGAACAACCAGATGGATTTCCTCTATGCAAAGACAAAGACATGGTGTGAAAATTGAAGAAAGCCCTGTATGGGTTGAAGCAAGCTCCTAGGGCTTTGTATGCAAGGTTGGACAAGTATCTACTTGGACTTGGATTCATAAAAGGTAATGCAGATAGTAATTTGTATTTAAGAACTACTAAAGATGGAATCCTGATAATAGAAGTATTTGTGGATGATATTATATTTGGAGGTAATGATGATCTATGTAAAAAGTTTGCTAAAGAAATGGAAAGTTAATTTGAGATGTCCATGATAGGTGAAATGAATTTCTTCCTTGGACTACAAATAACTCAGAATGAGAATGGTATATTCACTTCTTAGACCAAGTATCTCAAAGAATCACTTAAAAAATTTGGTATGGAAGATTGTAAACCAGTAGGAACACCTATGGTGACTGGAAACAAGCAAACAATTGATGATGAATCAAAATGTGTTTTTCAAATTTTGTATGGATCAATGGTTGGAGGGCTACAATATCTGACTCATACTAGACCAGATATTGCTAATGCTATTGGAATTGTGGCTAGATATCAGGCAGAACCTAAAGAGACACATCTAGCTGCTGTGGAAAGGATATTGAGGTATCTCAAAGGAACCATAGACTATGGTTTATGGTATGAAAAGAATGATAGCTTTGAAATTCATGCCTATACTAATCTTGATTGGGCAGGAAATATTGATGACAAAAAAAGTACCAGTGGTGGTGCATTTTTCCTTGGGAAAAAGTTGGTTTCTTGGCTAAGTAAGAAACAAGATTGTATAGCACAATCTAATGCTGAATCAGAGTATGTTGCTACTGCTATAAACTGCACTCAGATTATTTGGATGAAACAAATGTTGACAGACATTGGAATAAATTTTATAGAGCCTATGGTTATTCATTGTGACAACACCAATACAGTAAACATGTCAAAGAATTCAGTGATGCATTCCAAAACTAAACATATTTCTATCAAGTATCACTTCTTGAGAGACAAGGTGGCACAAAAAGAAATCAAATTAGAATATATCAGTACAAAAGAGTAGATTGCAGACATCTTCACAAAGCCACTACCAAAAGATACCTTTGAATATCTCAGAGGTATGCTAGGGGTTCAGGCCCCTCCTAGTCAAAACTAATTGATGCAGAAATGCATAAGTCCAGAAGTATTCAGAGTCCTATCATTTTTCTGGACTGGATGTAGGGATCTACTCCTTAGGGGGAGTGATCATGGAAGAAAGTTTATATGTGAAGGCAAAGGCTCATGGCACCCTTTGCCATTACTATCAAAGGGCGAGTGTTGCTATGAGAAAATCTCTATTGTTTGGGGAGATTGTTTAGTTGAAGGACTTTGGATTGATATAACTTTGGGATAAGATTTTCCCATATGTTGAAATCAATGCTAAAGGGGAAGATTATTGGATATTGCTAATGCATGGGTGGTGATTGAGACATGTAATATGTTTAATCACTATGTTACTGAATGGGCACTCATACTATTGTCATTTGTGTTTTGTCACTGATGTCAACATATGCTTTTATGAAGGAACTAGACTAGTAATCACAGTGTACGGTAAGTGTATGGATGTTTCATATGCTATGAAGTTAGATGAGAGTTTAGGTGGATGTTATGATCTTATATCTATGATAGCATCATTAAGTATTTCATATTAAGAGAGTTACAAATGTTTTGGTAAAGACTAGTCACTGGACTATGACAGTGAGAATTGATAGAGTTAGTCTCCGAGTTTTTGATATATTTTTCAGAGGGATTGGATTCAAGGTATGCAAACTTGAAGGATGATGGAATAGGTAATAATGTATGTTCATTGGTCAGTGTAAGGTATAGAGTGATTGGTGATGTCATCTATGGCATGTGCTCTGGCAATGGCTTATTCTGAAGCCGACTCAGGGAATGAAGCCTATGTTTTGTTTGGCAAGCATAAATCAAGGATGTCAGTCCTTAATTGTTGTTGTAATCATTGTAAACTTGTTTTAGATACCATGTGCATTTTAGAAAGGGTTTATGTAATTGTTTGCAATTAGGAAAGCCTTATGGGCCAACATGATCTTGGTAAAATGTAATAAGGTATAAATGAAAGGTCTTTTCTTTGGAAAAGATATGGATGGAATATATGTGATATAGAGAGGTTGTGAAAGCTATGAGATTGTGTCTGCTACATGTAGAGAAGTGGTTTACTAGTGGACTTCATTGGAACTGATCAAGCAAAGACAGTTGTTGGAAAACAGTTCAAAAGATTTTGTATTTCTTCATATACACCTGTTGCGAACTAATGAGTTCTGAAAGTGGATTTAACCTTCTTTGGGCATTGAGCCCTCTTTGTTCCTTGACTCCTAATAGGGTCTATCCTCTAACAAGGACTATGTACTATAATGTTTCAATAAGATCCTAATAGGGCTATATCTTCTAACAAGGATTACTATACTCTCAGTACGTCATTAGTGGGTGCTAATTCCCACTAGGGTTTTTACCTTTAACAGGGTTTCCCCGTAACCAAAATATTATGTTATTATGTTGGCATTCATTATGTTCATTGGATCTGATATTGTTGAGCTTAAAGTTTAAAGTTTAATATTCTGTCAGACAATTGATTCACCCCCCTCTCAATTTTATTATGGACTATTATTCCTAACAATATCTAGGGACACTTTTTCAGCTACAAACTCAGAGGTTAGTTCAGATGAGGATACCTTTCCTTATCCTATTCTTCTAGATCTTTCCACGCTCTTTGTAGAGCTAGACAATTTGGTGTAGCATGTTAGACACCTTGAAACTGATAGTGATTCTGATGACACCACCTTAGTTACTCCTTTGACATATGAATAGTTAAGAAAAATGAAAATGGCTCACCCTAACTATCAATGTGAATTGTACATGTCATCTCCTTTTCAAGAGTGGTTCAAACATGAACAAAGTGAACTAAACATCAATGTTACAAGAGATGATAATGAGTCAGATGGTACAACAAGCATTGATGGGGTTCCCATATCAAGTATTATAGACTCACATGAGTATGAGTTTGATTCTTTGTCTGACGCAGCTTTTGACAAGGACATAGACACAATACATACATTTAAAAATATTCTCAAAGTAGGTGAAGGGTCTAGTGTTAGGACAACTGAGTGTGACTCCACCAATGTTAACATACCCTCTACTTCTGACATGAGGTCTCAAAGGGACTCAAACACACCTCTGGATGAGATCACTTTAGGTCTCAACTTGCTTGTCTACACTTTTGATGACTATACCATGAACACACTTGAACCTGTCACTTCTCTTTCACTCCACCATCCCGAGATGATAAATTGGAGCCTCTCCTCTCCATCCAATGAAGTCCTTACATTCCAAAATGACTACGCTCTTGCTTGCTACCTTAACACTATCAAACCTATAACGTCCTCCACCAACGAAGACATCGTCAACATGACTACAGCTGATATCAAGTATCTCAGTCATAAAATTAAAAGAAAAGGAAATAAGCACTATGATGGTGAAAACCACATTGTGGCAGTGTCAGAGCCAAAAAAAGTAAAAACAAAAGACACATATGAGGGTGAAAAAATCTTTGAGACACCCAAGGATGAGATACTTGATACGCTTCTGAGTCATTTTCAAGAAAGTTCTTCAACACTCATTGAGCCAACTCAACCAGTAAACTTGGGCATGAAAGTTGTACCTCAGATCATTCATTTGGCACAGTCCTTATCTGCAGAAGAGAAAAAGGAATTCATTAGTTTCTTTTGAAGCAAGAAAAGCAACTTTGCATGGACCTATTTTGATATGCTTGGATTATATCCTAATTTGATTATGCATCACTTATCTATTGCACTAAGCGTCAAACCTATCAAACAGAAGCTTCATAAGATGCACCTGCATGTGGCACTTTTAGTCAAAGCATAAGTAGAAAAACTTCTCAAAGCTAGTTTCATCAGAGCAATTGAATATGCGGAATGGATTTCCAATATTGTTCCAATTACAAAACATGATAAATCTATCAAAATCTACACAAATTTCTGAGATTTGAACAAAGCTTGTCCCAAGGATGATTTCTCGCTACCCAACATTGACATGATTGTGGACATGACCACGGGTTATGAAATGTATTCACTGATGGATGGTTTCTCTAGCTACAACTAGATAAAAATTGTGCCAGAAGACCAAGAGAAGACTACCTTCACATGTGCTTAGGGAAATTTCTGTTGGAATGTCATGCCCTTTGGACTTAAAAATGTTGGAGCCACATATCAAAGAGCTGTCACCACTATCTTTCATGACATGATGCATAACACGATGGAAGATTATGTGGATGATACATTAGCTAAGAGCATAGAATGGAAATTACATCTTGTAGATCTAGGTCCTATATTAGATCAAATGGAACAATTTAGTTTAAGGCTCAACCCAAAAAAGTGTGCCTTCAGAGTCACATATGGTAAACTATTAGGTTACATCATATCTACAAAAGGCATATAAGTAGATCCATAAAGGTTTGAGATATTATGGAGATGCCTCCGCCATGCAACATCAGTCAGATGAGAGGAATCCAAGGTCAGTTATAGTCTATCCGGTGCTTCATTGCATAAATAGTAGACAAGTAACAACCATTCACCAAGACCCTACATAAAGGTGTGACTTATGAGTGGAATGAAGAATGTGAGAAAGGACTCCAACAAATCAAACAGTATCTTGCAAATCCACCAATATTAATGCCTCCTATTCATGGGAAGCCACTCATTCTCTATATCTCTACTATAGACGCATCACTAGGTGTCTTACTGGCTCAATAAGATCAAAACAACAAAGAAAGAGCTATTTATTACATCAGTCAAACTCTGGTCTCTTATGAAATGAACTATTCTGTCATGGAGAAATCTTACCTAGCAGTTGTATTTACTTCATAGAAACTGTGACACTACATGCTTGCTCGCACTACATGTCTTATTGCTAAGATTGATCCATTAAAGTACTTGCTTAGCAAAGCTTCCCTTACAGGTAGATTAGCGAAATGGGTCATGATACTCAGTGAGTTTGACATTGAGTATGTAGAGAGAAAAGACATCAAAGGACAAGTGATCATAGACTAGCTAGTTGATGCACCTATCACAGATTATCAACCATTGAGCATTGAGTTTCCAGATGAGTCCATAATGCTTCTCACACATCAGACATGGACTATGTTCTTTGATGGATCATTTACCCAATAGGGGTTAGGTGCTGGAATACTGTTCATTACACCACAAAGGTACTCTTTACCAAAGGCATACAAGATGTTGTTTCCTTGTACTAATAATATCACTGAGTACAAAGCCCTAATCAATGATATGAAGATAACCATTGAATGGTGAGTAGATGAACTAAAAGTCTTTGGAGATTCATAGTTAGTCATCAATCAAGTCAATGACATCTATCAAACAAAAGATGACAAATTGGTACCTTACAAATAGATGGTCGATGACCTAAGAAAGTACTTTGCACATGTCACTTTCCAACAGATTCCACAAGCATACAACAAAGTAGCTGATGCCATGGCTACTCTTGCTTCCATGTTACAAATGCCAGAAAATGACTTTCGACATGAATTCCTGGTGGAGATGTTGCATTACCCCATCCATGACACCCCTAAATCTAGGATGATCTATTCAGTCATTAGACATGATTCATCCCGCTACCATCATATCTATTCCTACCTCTGTGACTAGATTGTTCTAGATACTTACACCTAGAATGAGAAACATCACCTAATCTGTAGTGCTTCACGGTACATTATCATAGCTAACAACTTGTATAGGTGAGGTCTAGATGGTACCCTCCTTAGGTGTTTAGAACCCGAGGAGTCTAAATGTGCATTAGTTGAAGTGCATGAAGACATTTGTGGGTCTCATTTGAGTGGCTTGACGCAAGCCCACAAACTTATTAGAGCTGGTTACTAGTGGCCTGAGATGGAAAAAGAAGCTATAAAATATCCTAAGGCTTGAAAATAGTGTCAACTTCATGGGAATCTAATTCATGCTCCCACTAAGGAGTTAATTCCATTCATCACTTTCTGGCCATTTCAACAATGGGCCTTTGATTTGGTGGGTCAGATTCATCCCTCTTCATCAAATGGACATAAGTTCATCATCACTGCTATAGATTATTTCACTAAGTGGGTCCAGGCAGTACCTATGACTATAGCCAATGGCAAAAATGTAGCCATGTTTATTCTAAATTACATCATCTATAGGTATGGTGTACCCTCCTCAATAATCACTGATAACGGGGGGCAGTTCAAGAATAAGGATCTGAAAGAGCTATGCTCTAAGTTCAAGATTACTCAGCATTAGTCTTCCATCTATTATCCTAAGGGTAATGGATAGGCAGAAGCATCAAACAAGGTGATCCTTAAGAGCCTGCACCACACAGTCCACAAATCTGGTAGGGACTAGCACCTCTAGATTAATCCAGCTCTATGGGCTTACCAAAAAAGTATCTGAACACCAATAGGGGCCATGCCCTTTGCTTTATTTTATGGAGTGGATATTATGCTACCTATTAAGGTCAAGATTCCTACTTTGTGAGTCTCTCTAAAAGGCCTCATCATTGATGAAGACATTAGAATATCCTGGATACAAGAGCTAGAACTATTGGATGAACATTGACAAGTGGTGTTTGATGTCCTTTGAGCATATCAGAAGAGGATGTCCAAAGAGCTACAACAAGAAGGTCAGACCAAGGGAATTCCAAGTGGGTGATCTCATCCTGAGAGAAAACCCTAAGAATCAGCAACAATGGATCCAGAAGGGAAAGTTTGAACCAAATTGGCTTGGTTTGTATATTGTCACTAGAGCATTTGGGTATGGCACCTATCAAATCTCTACTACTGAAGGAGAAAAACTCAAAGAGCCAATCAATGCTCTGCATCTGAAGCAATTCTACAGCTAAGACATCATCAGAATGCTCCATGTACATACTCTATTTTGAAAAATATTAAAAATTACAAAATTTCCTCAAACAAATCTATTATCCTAGTGAAAACCTGGTAAACAGGCGCCTTGATAATACAAAAAAATTGAAAACTTCAAAAAATACAAAAAAAAAAAGAAAGATAAAAATACAAAAAATTGAAAAACAAAAAATGTGCCATTGATGAAAACCTGGTAAACAAGCGTCATGGTAGAAAAAGCAATAAAATCTTGCCAAGATGGTGAAAACCTAGTAAACAGGCACCCCTTGTTCTGCAATGCTATACCTATTACAACACCACTTGGACTTTGCAATTTCTTTCCTCTCCAGCTTTAGTTTGCTAGCTCATGCACTTGCTCTTAGTTATCTTCAAGATTATGCTCGACTTTACATGGATTGAAACTGGTCACACTTGGGGGCACCCTTCTTGGTCTAGGGGGCGCTTTCCTATCATTTTCAGAGGTTCTTCCATGCATCAGTCACCAGTGGTTCTCACTGCATCTACCTACTAATGCCTAGCTAGTACTCAGATCTCTCTCCTTGAGGATCTCTCATGTCAGTCAGTAGTGGTTCTCACTGCAGCTATCTATTGATGCTTAGCTATAGGATCTCCCTCATATTAGTCACCAATGGTTCTCACTATGTTTGCCTACTAATTCTTAGCTATAGGATCTTCCTTGTATCAGTCACTAGTGGTTCTCACTATGTCTCCCTGCTGATACTTTGTTAGCACTAAAATCTCTCCTTGATGTTCTTTGTTGGGTTAGTCACTAGTGGTTCTCACTGCATCTATCTACTTTCACCATCCTGATGAGATTCCTCACAAACATTGTAGACTTTTGATTCGACGTCGATCCTCTAAAACTGAAATTGGATGTGTAAACTTTCTGAAGCATGCTGAGATTTTCTTTTGTGTGCTTGTCTTTTCACTTTGTCCTTCCACTCCAAGAAACTCTAGGATGTTTATCCTGACTGAGAGATGCAAAGACTAGGGGCATGATCTTTTCTTTTCTTTCTATTTGTTGGTTTAGTTCCAATGATCCAATAGATCCATCTAAAATGGGTGTCCACTATAAGATCCTCTATCTCATGTTAGATGGCCATGTGTACCTCAACTCATTTTATATGGAAACTTTGGTGAGGTTGGTTCTTCTCCTTGTCTATTTGAGTGACTTCTTTCTGCTACAAGTGAAATTTTAGATGCTCATCTTGTGAAGTGAATGTAAGGGTCACTGCGAGCATTCTTAATATACTTATCAATCACTTGGCAGAAGGAAGACACTCTCATGTGTCTAGTGTGTTTGTATGCAAGAAACATTCAGGTCATCCTAGCAACTATGCTTTGATGCTTATGTTAATTTGCTAAATCAAAAGGGAATAGGTGTTCAAGTCATTCTGGCTTCTTGTGCCTTAACGCTTACACCTCATTCCAATAAATCTAAAGACTGATGTCATATTCATATTCTCATGATTGTCATATTAGTGAGAGTTGTGTGACATCTCATGATCATCTAATACCAAATGCTCTATGATGATAACCATCTAATGGGTCTAGCAACCAAGTCCTAGGGATTGTATCTAGCTTAGGTTTGCATTTTCATTCTAGACTTGCATTGTGATAGTGATTTGACGCTCTCTTTGTTGTATTCTCCTAGATTTGTATGAGAGTTCTCATTCCACGTCCTAGGTTCACCTTGACTGCACAAGTGTTCGATCCCTACTCTTGATCTTCAAGAACATTCTTTTGGTTAGTACCTATCATGAATTGTGATCTCCTACATGAGATGATTAGTACCGCATACATTGCATTACATCCATCAAAGTGCATTACCATAACTCATATGCATACATCTTCATCTACATATTCACATACATATGCATCCATCATAAACATAAATCAAATCATTCATTGCATTTATCTATCATTACATTTCACATTGCATACATACATACCATAATAAAAACATGTGCATATCCATTTGCATATTCATACATTTCACATCTACTCATATAATCATTTAGGATACATCTCATAAAGCATAAAACATCTAAAGCAATAAATGACATGTACAATGATACCAAAAGATGAGCTCATATCTATAAATCATAGTGTCAGTATAAAAAATGGTGCTACTTGAGCACAGTCTATATCTCAAAAATGGGGCTACAATACATCATGACATCTCAATGTCCTAATCTAGCCCTAGCCATCACCACCTAGAGGAGGTGGAGGAGGTGGCATGTCCTACTATGGTGGTGCCTATGGAGGAGGTCCCTGTGGAACCATTGGTGCTCTGGCGTACTCTAAAATTTATAGAACCTGGTCCACTAGCTCTAGAACCGTACCAATATGAGTATGAGGCTTGTGCAGCCTCGTATTGTGTCTCTATCCAAGACCTCACCAGCTCCTCTCATAGCTCCCTAAGCTCCCTATCCCTCTCCACTAACCAGGTATCTTAGATCGCCACCTATATCTAGAGATCCCCCAGCTGCCTCTATGATAATCTCTCTCTCTCTCTCTCTCTAAAATGCATCTTGTAGCTATGTGACTATGTCTCCTAGAGGGGATCTTGTGCATCTTGATCTTGCATATCCTCATCTGCATCCTCACCCTATGCCTATGTCACTAGTGGCTCATCTGTCCTCTATCTCGATGATCTATCTTGTGCCCCGTTGCTACTAACATCAGGGTCTACTCTCATCTGTCAAGCATGGATGTGTATATGTTTAGTCCTCTATCTAGATGTCTACTCCTATTGTGATGATGGTTGTGCTACTTGCTATTGTGGTGGTGGTTGTGCCACCTACCGATGCATGCCCACTAGATCTGTGTATCAGGGGACTGGATACACTATCAACTGATCCTAGTATGTTGGTGCCATCCCCCCATTAGCTAAGACTACCATGTAATCCCATTAGACTTGTGCTACCTGTGCCTCTATCATACACTATCCTTGATCTAGCCTCATTGACCACCCCTTCTTCACCTCATCAGTGAAGTGGGTGTAAGATAAGTACTTTGGAGATACATCTTATGGCCTACCAAACTACTGCAAGACCCGTGATAATGGAAAGCACTTAATAATAGCTATGATATAGTTGATTAAAGGCTGTGAGTAGAACATATGTGATAACTCATGTCTGACATCATCCCAGACCTTTATGCCTATCCATGGCTACCATACAACTATGACCATATCATCCAACTAAGCCCACCACTGCTCAGTCTTATCCCTTGCTGGCTAAGTCATTGGTCCACCATATCTATACTAAAGGCTATCTAGTATCCTAAAAAAATGGCCTACACATGGGAAGATGTTCCCAGGCCCATATTTGTATAATGAATACACCTGCTACCATGCTCCATGCATCATGATACATGATCTCATGCATCTCATGATACATTTGTGCCAGTATGCACTGTCCCCACCTGAAACTTACGACCAACCACTCTAACATCCTCTGCAGCATCTGAGCCCAACCGCACTCTAGTCCATGCTGCCCTCTATCTGGCATCAAGTAGCAGCCCACGAATGCTACTAACACAACTAATAATCAATGTCCCATGCCGTAGTCTTTGATCAGAGCCTCCTAGGGGATCACACAACCCATCACTAGATCATCCTGAAATATCTCTCTGAAGGGTACTCTCAGGATCCTGTAGATATCCTCCGGGGTAACTGTCATCTCCCCTTATGGCAAGTGAAAGGTGTTCATTTCCAAATGGAAAATCTTGACAAGTGCACCCATTAATCCATGATTTACCTGAATGTCAGGTACATCACATAGAAATGACAACCCTAGCACATCAGTATGTGCAAACTCTGCATCATCCAACCGTCGCACGACCTCACCAATCACCGAATGATGGGACCAGAACACAATGTCTAGGAAGTCAACCTGCAATGCAAATGAAAACACATGATCAGTACCTCAATCATGATGATCTTCAAAGCAAAACATAATTTGAAATTGTGCACCTATCCTACGACTGACTCTCAAATGCTCTACTTGGTTGATTTCACACAAAATTTGGAATCACAAATTTTAGTTCTCTGCTATAGTCTCATGTGGGGAAGTAGAAATCTCGCATGAGATTTCTCCACTGTGTGAGCCTGCGTGCTAGATCACATGAGAGATCTTCCTCCTGGAGGGTTTCCCGCTTGACTTTTGGGTCCTCTTTACAGGAGCCTATGGAGAGACCCACATGAGAACACTCTCTTTTTATCCTTTCTCAATTGAGCCTCCTCATTGGTCCATGCAAGGAAACTATGTCCTCATATGAGTTCTGGTGAAAGAGTCCTAAATTTGCCCTAGAATCTATCTAAATCTACTCAAAAGCGTTAACACTTTGAAATGCAAGCTAAGTTATCAACTACTCACAGGTGGGTCATACGTCACTGGCTGGCTATGACGTCGAGAGCACTTGAATCTGTGCAATCTCACCGGAACACCTTGCACCTTGTCTCAAAGCTCTTTTTCTCATAAAGTCAATGGTTTAAATGAATTGAAAATGACACTTTTGGGCCTTATATAGGTTTTGACCTAATTTTCAAAAGTGCTCAATTTTGTGTGAAAACTTCACCCTTGGCTAAATTGACCACTTTGAATCCATTTTCAGGATTGAAATCAAAATCTAGCACTCCAAGATAGCTCAAAATCACATTTTAAAATTTCTCAGATCGACATGACCAGATGCTTGTGCAGTCGACCTTCTGATGTCGTATTCTTGACATAATCACATCTCATCATCATTTTCTTGAATTCTTCATCTTTTTCATCAAAATTCAACTCTAGTCAACCATGGTCAAACTTGGTCGACTGGACCTCCAAATGACTCCAAATCACTTCTAAATCTTCTCAATTCTTTCGTACTCTACTTTGAGTTCTTGTAGACCTTCGATTCTATCTCTGTCTGCAACCTATTGTTGTCAATCACTGTTATGCCATGTCATCTTTCCATTTTGCTCCCAAGGGGGCATGATGATTGCATCATTAAATCTTGAATCAATTCTTGAATCAATCTAATCTAAATCAAAAGTTCTCATCGCTCGGGGCATCTCATCACTTGGGGCATGTTCAGTTTTTCATACCTCATGGTCAAAATTGGATGTTCCACTATCTTGAATCACTAGGGGCATCTTTGTGCCTTGCATCTTGTCATCATACTATTAGGTATTTGAGCAATCTAACTTGGATCCCTAAGGATCAAGCTTCATTCTGGAGATGGTTCTCAAAATATCTTCCGATATTGGAGCAATCTAACTCGAATCCCTGGGAATCAAGCTTAGTTTTGGATATGATTCTTGAAATCTTTATTAGGTATTGGGGAAATCTAACCCTAATTCTTGAAAGTCAAGCTTCATTTTGGAGATGGCTCTCGAAAACTCTTTTACCGATATTTGGGGCAATCTAACTTGGGTCTCGAAGGACTAAGCTTCATTATGGAGATAGTCCTAAAAATCTATATCATTTATCATTTAATCAATAGGTATTGCGGAAATCTAATCCTAACTCCTAAAGATTGAGCCTCATTCTGGGGACAGTCTTACTACAAATGGTAATCTGACCGATGTCTTCACAATCTAACTTAGACTTCAGAGAATCAAGCTTTGTTCTGAAGATGGTTCTACAACTTGATATAATTGATGTCTTGGTAATCTAACCTCGACTTCTAAGGATTAAGCTTCATTCTAGAGATAATCCTGAAAACCTCATCAACTATCACATCAGACTATTATTTGAATCAATGCGTTGTTCGCACATCAATTCAAAGAGGGGAAAAATGTAATACCCCAAAATTGGTATCTTGCAATCCTAACCAATTTTGTTGCATTTTAGTCTCATTCTATCAAATTTCTAAATCATCAAAGTCCTATCGTACTAGGCAATTCTATCTTCTAATTGACTCTACTTGACTTAATGTCAAATGCAGAAAACCTTAAATTTACATTAATCACATGCTATATTTAATTCTTAAATATCGACTATAATTGGCTAAATAAACCCTATGATCAATTAATTTAATTCCAAAGTCCTAGCACTTTAATTAAATTAAATCCACCCTCTTTAGCTAAAACACATAAATAAGGAATTAAATAAATATTTGGTTTTAAATAAATATCCTCATCTCAATAAATAATTATTCAAATAATTGAGAAAATCCACTTATGAGGCAATATTGTATTTATTTAAATTAAATATTCTTTCCAAAATCTTCTCTGTAGTTTAGAAAAGGAAACTTTGAGTTAAATAAGAATAAAAAAATGCAATAAAATAGTTAAAGCTCCACACAGGAAAAAAAACAAAAAGCTGATTGTCTCTCTGCTGGAAACTTTCTATTATGAACTGAACTCTAAGTCAATCTTCACCGTTCGTCTGATTCAATCTCGACAGTCGATTGAACCTCTGATTCTATAAAAGAACCCTCATTTCTCATTCAAAGGATCCAATTTCTTGAGCAATGAAGTGCTGTTGCATTGTCATTGGAATTCATTTGCATTCAAAGTGTTCATTCTTAGCATAATATTCATTTCTAGATTAATATATCAATGTTAGATTAAATACGCACTTCATTTCTTAATCTAGTTTGCTTTCATTTTTATTAGATCAATACTCATGTTTCATTTCTAGATTAATCTTGCATACTCATTCTAGAATAATTTTCATTGTACTTTCAATTAAATCCTCCATTCTAGTGTTAGTCTATGGTTGCAGGACTCTTGATTCAGAGAGCAATTATGAACCCTACCTGGATAGGAGGCAACATGTCGAATCATCCAGACAAGCGAGATGAATAATCTCATATTCATTGTTGGATGTAACTGGTCAACAATGACTATGTTGAAGTGTGAGGCTAAATTAGAGGCCCATATTTAGCTTACACACTAAGAGATCGGTTATCCCTAACCTATGGATTGAACCCGAGCCTAGCTTTGCATGTGTTAATTCTACATTGTATATAGTTCTTTTGTGTGCTTTTATTTAGTAGCTAGGTTTTCTTCTATATGTTGTTTTTAAATTTCTCCTTTGAGACTAGTTTATTGGTTCATCCAGAGTTGAGGGCACTAAAATGACTCTAGCATGAGATTCCATGGAGGGAACTTTACAACCCTTTGGAATATGCTAGAGTATTGTATATATATTGTAAATATGGACTTTCATGTCCAGATTTGTAGGGGAACTATTTTTGGGATCAAGCCCTAGGAGAGCCTGTGGATGCCCAGCTAGAAGAGCTTGACTGTGAACATAAAAGGATAGAAGGCTCGGTGATTGAAAGGATCAATCCAAGAATAGAGAAGTGAAGGATATGAATCAGAGACTCAATCCTAAGAAGGAGAGACCCTAAAAAATCTAATAGAAGGTGTAGAAAACCAATTCTTCACTCTAAGCTAGAGTAAGCCAATTAGGCCTAGAAAGTAGGCATGGTTGTAGGAGGTATTGTCCAGACACATTGAGGATCCAAGACCTCAAAAATATTCAAGAACTCTAAAAAGTGTGTCAAGATCTCAAGTTTATTCTGCAACTTGTGTGGGAAGTTTGGGAGTTAAACTCCAGTAAGAAGGTTTGAAGACCTAGTAAGGCCTAACAGGGCTTTAGGCCTATTTTGAAGAGATCGATTAAGGAATGAGAGAAGTTGAAGGTTTAGTCACTTCAAATCCATTCAAAATTAACCAAGAATAGTCTTCTATCCAAAAACATATTAAAAGAGCCAATTGGTCAGTAGTTGATGAACCTCAAGAGATGAGTTTATGCAAGGGTTATGGAGAAAGTATTGGATCTTTAGCTTGATAGAGAGGTCTAGAGGAGTGGGAGGTGATTATCGGTAATCCCTCATTGAATAAGGTCTAAGATTTCCCTAACTAGGTCAGGAGAAAGACATAAACCAATTCCTAAGTGAATTAGGACTAGTGAAGAGACCTCTCTATCAAGTGGTTTTTCCCTTAATAGGGTTTCCACACTAAAAATCAAGTGTCAAATGTGTATGGATGTGATGTTTTGATTTTTTACTTTACACATTACAGTAACTGGTTAGATTGATATATGTTAACTACTAGTTGGTTTACATTATTTGACAATTGATTAATTAATAAGTAAGGCACAATCAAGTTATTACCAAGTTGTTTAGTTTATTTTTTCAAGTTGGTATTATACATTAGAGAGGAATTTGGGACTATAAGATAACTGAACATAACTGATTCACCCCCCTCTCAGTTATCTAACAAGAGTTACACATATGCTTATAACTTATTACTATTTGACATAAGAGGGAAAGGCTATGATGTTTCCAAGGAGGGGCTTGTAAATCCAAGCAATGGATCTTATCCCAAAAGAGGGTAGGGGTCAACATTCCATAGGCCTTCATGATATAGACTTGGACCTATGAACTTTGAGGGAATCCATTATTGGTTTCTAGGCAACTTGGATAACACCTACTCCTTCCTTCATTGAGCTAAAATAGTAATAAGGTTGGATATGAGTGTTAAAGATGACTTAAATCTAATGAGATAAATGACTAATCCTATCATGGGCATTACAATCCAAACCCTAATCAAGAAATTTAAGATAAATTAAGTAAAGTCTCGACATGAAACATTAAAAGTGATATCAGAGCATGATCCTACCATCCTACAGGGTAAAAGATAAAAGAAAGAATCTAGACACACACACACATATAAATACATACATATATATGTATATTTATAGATATACACATTTATATGCATATATATGTGTGTGTGTGCATATATAATAAATGAAAGTATAAATATTATACATGTCTCATCTCATAATCAAATAGAACGAATGGAGGAAGTAAGTTAGGTAATTTTAGTTTACCAATTCCCCCAAGCTAAGTAGGCCACCCCAAGGGATGAAATTGTCATAGTGGGACACTCCTGTCTCTTGTGGGCCAAGAGGCAAGTTGTCGTAGTGATACGTTGCACGCTCTTGGGCTCAGTTGTGTTGAACAGTTTACAAGCACCCTCTCGAGGCTTTCTTACCAAACTAAAGCTTGATTGATTATGAAACATGTGTTTATCATTCTTCATTTTCTAATCAATAAGAAACAATCTAACAATGTGTATTATGTGTATACTTTGTGTATGCCTCATGTCTTCATGAATCAATGTGCATGCTTCATGTCTTCAATGTGTATGCTTTGTTCCCTCATTCATTAGTGTGTATGCTTCATGTATACTTTGTGTCTTCCCATATTCATACACACATTTTCAATTGTAAACTCTCTTTGGTTTATCTAGAATAATAGAATAGCTAGAGAGAGATGAATTGGAAGCATGTTATCATGAAAACATAGTGTTGGGAAAACTAAGATATGAACCACCAAGAGATAGTCTTTTATTTTTCTTTTGAAAATAAGAGAAATATCATTTAAAGTTCAGTTACCAATACCTCTGATTAGAACATAAGTAGAAAACATATTATTGTTTGAGGAAAAGAAAATTTAGGAAGGTTAGATTTTCATGAACCATAATTGATATACAAATACATTTTAATGAACTTATTCTATTCAATTATTATTAATTAATAATTAACTTTTTAGTTGTGTTAGGAATAAAAATAATTAATATTAATAGTATATTGGTCAATCAATACTATTAATCAATAATTTAACTAGATCATTAACTAAAATATACATATAAACTATAGATAACATATTATTAATATTGTTAATTAATATCATTGAACCAATATTACTAATTAATATATGTCATTAATGTAGCATTAACCAATCTATAACTTAATATTTATCAATCAATACAATACCAATATTGATCCATAAAATAATATTAATTAATCTAATCTAATCATATAATTAATAATATAATATATTAATAACAATAATCAATTAATCATAGTTAACTAAATAAATATCCTTAATCGACCACAATAATAACCGATAGTAATTGAAGCAGGGGTAGGGTAAGATGCAAACAAAATCAAATAGATTTGACTCAACTTGAATTAACAAACAAGCCCTACTCAGAGTTACACATGGGAGCAATATAAAATTCACATGAAACAATGAAAACACAACATAAAATAAGGCAAGGCAACTGACAACCACACTAGTACAATTATTATAAATCCTTCAACATGTTCGACTGTGAGGCCTTTCGGGTTTCAGCCTTATATAAAGAGAATTATGAATTCAGAGTCTCAACTTGTATATTACCTTATTTTATACTTCTACTACTCTTCTACTACCACAATATGATACCCCTCTCTCTACGAAAATAACCTAAGCTTCTTATATAGCCATCTAAGCCACAAGCTGTCCAGTCAAGCATTTAATTACATTATAGGTCCACTTAGGAAGAGAAAACCAAAACTACTGAAAGAATGAACACAACATGATGCGAAGTGACATTTAGGTCCAAATGTGATCCAAGAACAAAACCCCAACTTTGCAAGGTCATATTTCCTCATATGAAACCGTGCAAGGCAAAGTGCTTCCATGTTTCATGCGAAACTGGCTAGAAATTTGATACTCGAGGAAAACAGAGATAACTCTTAACTCTAGATGAATTAAGATTTTCTCTCTTAAGAGAAGGTTCAAAAATAGGTCCACATTATCACATTAACTTCACATAACTAGAAACCAATAGCTGCAACAACTACAATGCCAACAACCTACAAGAATAGAAAAACATGAAATATTTTTGGTTGATGCAAGATTGCTCAAAGACCCAAGATGCTCCTACATCAAACACTTGGGGTAAATAAAGAACTGATATCCACATTAGGCACTACTCATATTCTGATCTGAATCATAAAGATCCAACTTAGCTTGTATAATCCATGAACTATCTTCAATTGGCTTATCTTTCCACTGAACTAGGTATTCCATGTAGTCTTTTGCTCTGGTACTCTTGCTTACTCTTGTAATACCCCAAAAATGGGCTTTAGTACCATTAACCTCCTACATTGACACATCGATCAAAATTGACCCTAAAGTCCTAACCTAAGGCACATCTGCACATCAAATCATCGAAACCCTAGTCGATTTTATTTTAATTATGCATTGGGGAATATTCCTAAATATTCCTAATCTATCCCAATTACTCCTAATTAAATATTATTTGGTGATAATTGATGTTCTTTTATTTATCCTAAAGTTAATTAATTGAATATGTTGAATATTCAATTAATTACACTTGATTAGATGCCACTTAATTAATTTAATTAGAATTAATTACATTTATTCCCAATTAATATTATTTTTATTTGACAATAAATCAAATTTCTAAATATAATTGATTAAATGTTTATTTAATTGATTAAATCAATTTGTCAAATTTAATGATTTAATTTTGGAATAAAGTTTGATTAAATGATTGATTAACCCATAAATCAGTTATTTTAATTCAAAAATTAGTTAAGTTGAGAACAACACGTGGAAAATAAAACAAATTCATAATTATCCATGCACAATCAAAAAAGCAGTTAAAACTCTGAATTATCTATTAAACTCAATTTGTTAACTTTTTATACTCAACATGTGACTGTGAGTTGAAAATCAGATTTGAGTGATATGATCTTCAAAAAAGAGTTAAAAATCTATTTTTGCATGATTTTATGAGTTAACTATTTCTAAATTTCTTGATAACTCAACAATCAATCTGAGTTGATCAGGGAGAGATTTTTGGCTTTCCATGAGTTCTCAAAACCTTGAATTCCTATTTAAACAGGACTCAGTCCTTCACAATTCACCTCTTGCAAATTTGGAGAATCTTGCTTGTGCGATTTGGCAAATTGGAGATTGTGCAACTTTTGAGAGATTCTTGCTAACCTTGTTTTTCATTGTTTTACATTCATAGCATTGTTAAATTAGATTTCGATTCATATTTCATCCATATTAGATCAATTTTTACATGTTTTGCATCCATATTGCATAGAAAAATAAGAAATATAGCTAACTATTGCATTCATTTTCATAGCTTTCATCACTCAAATCCTTCCTTTAGGTGTTGCATTGTCACTGATCTCGGTCTATTTTTGAGAATACCATACTTACATCTACTAGAAGGCAGTAAATCAACTAGTTAATATTATTCATTCTTATTGCAAATTTTTTGATTCAATAACCAATAATGTTTTACTGAAGTGTTATGTCCACAAATAGGTACAATTTTTACACACACATTTTTGGCGCCCACCGTGGGGCCTGATAGTGGGTTTCCATTCCGATTTTCATCATTTTCTAACATTTGCAATTCAAGATTTTTTTTTTTTTTCGTACAATCTCGTACAACATTCTATAGATTGTCGTATCAGAGCTCTTTGTTTGGTGTACGACAGACGACAATTTTCATTGTCATATTGGTTGTTAGGTATTGTCGTATGAGCATTGAATTATCGTGTGTGCAGGAACCTAGAGTCATATCCTACCTAGATTGTTGTATGGGAATTGCTATATTGTCATACAAGTTTTGACTCTAGTTTTCAATTGTCGTATCAGATTTGTGGGAAGTGTTTGAGATTTGGATTGATTGCTAACCCTAACAATTGATACTTGTTAGTGTTTGACCATTTTTATAGCCTAACGCATCTTTGCAGGATGAGAGACAAAGACCAAGCATAAAAACCCCATCTTTAGCCTCTTCTTATCTTGACTTCTAAGCCCATCTTTTGCAGATACCCCCATTTTTAGAGAAATCACTGGTTAAATATGCTCATTCAACAAGATTTTTGATAAGTGGTTTTGCAGGTTGCTGAATCTTCTACAAGAAAATATTCTATTTGCTTAAATTTCATTTTCATAGGCATCTAGCTAAATAGGTACATGCACTTATTTCCATTGAGGTAGATATTGAGGGGATTATGCTCTTCTCCTTCTTAGGAGAATCAAAAACCCATAAGGTATCTTCCCCAGTGCCAGTTTGCATATTGTCTTTGGATTAACTCTGCTTGGCATGTCTTGGATAGGGAAAAGGACAAGGTTAAGGGATTATGCTCTTCTCTTTCAGAGGATCAGAAACCTAGATCTTGTGGTTCCCAACCTCACATTTTCTTTAATCCTTTAGAGGGCCCGTCAGAGAGGTAAAAAGCTCCCGAGAATGACCCAAATGGGAATAAGTCTTAAGCTGACTCTTCCACCTCACTATAAAATTTGATGCTTCCTTAAGGTTAAAGCCTTAGAAGACATAGTTGCACTTGTTCCTTGGATTCATTCTGTGAACACACTTTGATTTTGTGTAGAGAAGAGCCGCTTAAATCTTGCTTGCAAGACTACATTGATTAGAGTTCTCATAGGGTTAACAACCTCAATCTTGCTTGTGGGACTATGGGAGATAGTTGTGAATGGATGCCTTTATTAAAAGCCTAAGCTAGTTTGCTACCAATCCACCCTTGAAGGATATGTAGTGCTTATGTGAGGTGAATAGTAATCACCCCAAGAAAATCATCATATCGAGCCCTCTACGACACTTGAACTCGGCTAATATGGGCTTCAACATCCATTGCGTGTTGTTGGACCTTCATATTCTAAGGAGTCCATGAGTGTGTTCCTAAGTTAACAAGAAAGTAATACATCTCTTCTCCTAGCTAGGGTAAGATAGGTGTGATTGATTCATTGAGTTAGTTCCCTCTATTTTCTATAATTGTGAGCCTATTGCTATGTTAAACAACCTAAGACAATCCAATACACAGATTTTCAAAAACCTAGATAGAGAAATTTGCAAACAATTTGATACTAAAAACACCAAAACACCAAAACAACTGAAAAACTTGCAAAATTTAAAGCAAAATCCTTTCCTGGTGTAAACTGTCATCTTGAGTTTTCAATTGTCGTACGATAATTGCTTTGATTTTCAATTGTCGTATCAAAACCCCTTGAAAGTCACATGGGAAGCTATACTGTGTCATATGAGTCTTGTTAGAAACCCTCAGCAAAAGAAATCCTAGAGTCATTTGTCGTATGAGCCTCTGCAATAGTCATTCCAGATCCCATTCTATGTTGTACGAGCTTGGATATTGTCGTATGACAGTCTACCAAAAATTGTCAAAAAGTTCAAATTTTATCAAAAATTCAATAAGTTTGCAACCATTATCCAGATTCTGTCAGAAACCCACTGTGTCAAGAATAGAGCAAAAAACCAGAGAATCCAACTCATTTTCCCGAAGTGGTTTTTTTAGCTTAAAATTTCCTTATGATTCATTGATCTGAATCTCATCTTATCTTGTGTCAAAACCTTGTCAAAATAATCTCAAAATCTATCTCAAAATGGCTAAGTGTTGTGAGCTCGTGTCCATCATCTTTTGGGCATATACCCATACATTTAGGGCATAATATCCTACATTTATGTCTAATCAATCCTTTTATCAACAATCCAACCAATCTTGACAAGGTTCTATCATCCAATTTTTTCTGAATCAGATCATCTATTAGTTGTCTTATCTTGCTGTTTAGATTCACCTAAGGTTAATGGTGGAAACTAGAGCATCCTCACACAGAAAACCAAGGGAAGAACCAAAACCATCACCATCTTCTTCTATCATTGCTAAGACATTTCATCAGCCTTATGATACAAATCTTTACAAAGAAGATGCCCTTGGCAATTTGCTCCTAAAAAGAGGTCCCACAATCCCTCCTGCATCAACATCGACTCTCAATCAAAGTGCTACTATGTCTCAAGGTGGAACCAATCATGGATCCTAGGGTCACGAATCTAAACATGGTGGAGATCAATAACCCACCCCATCTGAGATGGCACAATACTAGAATGATGATGTCTTTAAGAAAATGATGAGACACTTCCTACGAGAAGACAATGAGATATACTTTCTGGAATTGGCACAACAAGGTGCCAAACTTCCTCACACCTTCAATGTTGAAGATATCATCACACATGAGTAAGAAACCCCTATAATGGCTATGATGAAATAGATGCATGCTATGCAAGTCAAACTAAACAAACTGGAAAAAGAGAAAGAACCCAAATAATTCTCTATGGATGCCCTATGTCCATTTTCGTTCGATCGTAGCTTGTACATGCCACCATTTACTAAAGGCATAGAACTCCCAAAGTATGAAAAATATGATGGAAATTTAGATCCACAAGATCATGGAAGAGAGTTCTACACCTTATCTATGAAGTTCATGCATGAGCCAACATTCTTAATGCATTTTTTCCCATGATCTTTGGGAGGAGTGGCCATCAATTGGTTCTCTAAGATACCTCCAACAATCAAAATTTTTGAGGAGCTAATAAAACTATTCTATCAAAATTAGTCCTACAACATCCAACATTTGGTCACCATGATCGACATCTACAATCTGAAATAGAAATTAGGAGAACCCTTCTTGACTTTCCTCAAACGTTGGAGAAAGAATTTCTCGCTTTATGCTCGACAAATCCTGGAAAAAGAGAAACTCAAAATCTTCATCAACAATCTCATTCCAAAAATCAACTATCATCTCCAAATTTAGAATCATACCTCATTCGATAAAATGGTTGATAGTGCCATAAGGATAGAAGACGTACTTGTTTGCAAGGGAGACATATCACTTTATAAGGAAAAAAGTATGAATTAGGTTCTAGTTCCAAAACAAAAGATAAAGTTAAGTTCTAGAATAAGAAACAAAATGTTGTCACAGATGGTGTTGTTGATCACATCATTTCTCTACCCAAAGCACCATCATTTAATCTAACTATCGGTACTCAAGCTATAAAAGCCTTAGAGAAATAGATAGCTGAGCTTTCCAAAAAGACAAATGAGTACAAACCATGGGTTACAAAACCAAAGTGTGAGTTCAATCCTTTGGGTGAGTCCTTGGAATCTTCCATGAGAGCCTTACTAGTAAATAACGTCATCACATTACTTGAGATCAAACCATATGATCCCAATGTCAAACCTAAATGGTGGAAGGAGACCGATTTCTATAATTTCCATTGAAACAAGGGTCATAAAACCAACAAATGCATGCATTTGAAACATCTCATACAAGACAAAATTGACACTGGAGAAATTTTGATTGATAACCATAAATCCAACAATGATCATACAACATTCATGAAACCTTTTCCAAAACATACTCAAGGAGATTCATCTTCTAGACCAAATATGGGTGCTAAAGTCAATTACACTTATTTCAGCAATAATGATGTCATAAACATGGTAGAGCCATGCTCATCTAGACACTGCAATGTTATAACTATTATAAAAAAAGATAGAGATAATCGATCAACTAATGCAATTACTTGATCCAAAGTTCAGGTGACTCTCCAAGTACAAAACTCGAGTTCATCAAATACCTTGAAAGTACCATTCAATCTTACATCTACATCTAAACAGAGGGTTGCCTCTAAATATTCAAATTATAAAGAATCCAAAGTGGTGTCCTACAGTATCATCCAACAACTCTAGCACACAAATGCAAAAATATCCATCTTTGAGTTGCTGCAAATCTCCCCTACTCATCAGGCTATCCTAGACAAAGCTCAGCTCAGCTCTAATGTTCCTAAAGATCTTGATCTTGATAGATACCAGACCATGGTGGGTCATTTGATGTCTCCCCAATATATTTCCTTTTTAGAGGAGGATGACAATTCATTGAGTCATCCACATAACCAACCTTTTCATATTGAAGTCTTAATCTAAAACCGTCGTGTCAAATGTGTGTTGATAGATGGAGGTGCTGGTCTTAATATTTGTTCCTAAAAATTGGTTACACAACTAGGATTGTTAGAATATGCTATTGACCCTATAAAGAAAATAACCATAAAAGCATATGACGAACAATAAAGGTCCTCAAAAGGAACCATTGTCTTACCTATCAGAACGGGACCTGCCATCAAAGATATCACTTGTCAAGTACTGGATCTTCCGCTGGCCTATAACATTCTTCTAGGGAGACTCTGGATTCATGAAATGCAAGATATTCCATCAAAATACCACCAATGTGTGAAATTTCCTTATGATGGAGTAGATGTCACTATACTAGCAGACATATCAACTTCTTGCAATGCTTTGAAGGAAAGTGCTGAAAAACTTGTTCCACCTAATAGAGAATCTTCCACTAAATAGAAAGACATAGCATCTACCTCTAAAATGGAAGACATAGCAAAAGAGGTCAAAATCAAGGATACAAGCATGGGGGAATACATAATGGAACCAGTTATATCTCTTACATCTCTCCCAATTTCACCTAAGTCTTATGGACAACCTTCAAAAAAGATAAAACTAGCATCTAAAGAACTACAAGTCATCTATAATGGAAGTTTTGTCATAGAAAAAGTATCCAAGAAAGAATTTGATGAGGAAGAGGTTGTACTTGCTTGGTTATACAAAGATGAATCTCAATCCCAAATAGTTCAAAAATGTGACTCTAAATTTCCCAAGGTTCCTTCAAAATCATATGGACCAAGTCACAAGCTCATGTCTAAAATGGGATATACTGGAAAAGGACCTCTAGGAACAAGAGGCAAATGAATCATCCAACCCATTGAGCACTTTAGGAGAACAACCAAATATACTATAGGCATAGGATATCACAAAAAGCCTTTCCACCTCGGTGGTAGCTCTACATACGTCCTAGAACAAATAGAACCAGAAATAGATACTCAACAAAAGGAAGAAACATAACACTCAGATAGTGATGATTCAGACACAACTGATGTTTTTCCCTATAAATGGGTACCTCAACACATACTAGATCTTCTCAAGGAAAAAAAGAAATCAAAGGAGATGATTAACGTAGTAGACACACAAGAACCTACTACTGAACAAGAGACAGTTGCAACACAAGAACTGACTGATCATACAAACCAACAAGAAGAATGTATAAGTCTCACAATAGTTGAACATTTTGGATACTCTAGTCATTCTGAGACTGATTCCTATAAATATGAATTTCGCTCAATTCTGAGATTGATTCCTACAAATATGAATTCTGCTCAGACTCTGAAGGCAACCCTGCTTGGGGGATTTGCCTTGATTTTACACATGTTCTTAATTTTCCCAAAGATCTAGATGAAGAATCAAATGACTGTGAATGGGGAATTGGTCCAAAAGAAGATAAGCTTATAATAGAGAAACACATAGATGTCATTCACTGATATGCACCCATGTTTGACATAAGTCTAGATAGAAATAATGAACCTCGTGAATCTAATCCACTTATTACTAACACAGGATCCAATAATGATGTTGAGACACTTCATGAACTAAACATTCTAAGTAGTAATATCACCTTTGAATTTGAGAGTTAGGTTAGGACCAATGATGACAACATTGTATGCATGAACGCCATTAGCCAATCCTTCCCTACATTGACTATCCAACATCCTGAGCTTATCGACCAAACATCCAATGACCCAAACCAAGACATCTATACCTTTCAAACTGACTATGCTCTTACCTGCTACCTCAATGTATTGGAACCTATGAAAACTTCCATTGGTAAACCTATCATTAGCATGAAGGAGTTGGATATCATATATCTTAGTCAAAAAAAACAAAAGCAAAAAGAAAAATATTTTTGAGGGTGAAAACCACTATGTGGCAGTCTCAGAACCAAAAATAGTAAAAATAAAAGATGTATCCGAAGGTGAAAACCTCTTTGAGGCACCCAAGGAAGAGATATTTGATGTCCTTACAAGTTATTTAGAGGATAGATCTCTAGTATTGATAGAATCAACTCAATCTATCAACTTGGGTACAATGGAGGAACCATAGCTAATTCATGTAGCATAATCACTGTCAGAGGAAGAGAAACAAGCATTCACTACATTCTTAATAGAGAAGAATATCAAATTTGCATGGAAGTATTTTAATATGCCAGGATTGGACCCAAATCTAATCATGCATCATATTTCTATAGCTCCAGGAGTCAAACCTATCAAATAGAAGTTGCGTACAATGCATCTTCATGTTGCACTTCTTGTTAAAGCTGAACTAGAAAAATTGCTGAAGGCTAGATTTATTCGAGTTATAGATTATGCTGAATGGATCTACGACATAGTTCCAGTCTCAAAACCTAAAAAATCAATTAGAGTATGCACAGAATTTAGAGATGTAAACAAGGCATTCCCTAAGGATGAATTTCCACTACCAAACATCGATATGATAGTGGACATGACTGCAGGTTTTGAGATGTACTCTCTAATAGATGGTTTCTCTAGATACAATCAAATAAAGATAGCTCCAGAAGATCAAGAGAAAATGGATTTCACCTGTACATGGGGTAATTTCTATTAAAATCACACCCTTTGGTCTTAAGAATGTTGGTGCTACATATCAACGAGCTATGCCATCTATCTTTCATGATATGATGCATCAAATTATGGAAGACTATGTTGATGACACCTTAGCTAAGTCTATGAAAAGATCAGAACATCTAGTTGGTTTGAGAAAAATACTGGATAGAATGGAGAAGTTTAGTCTCAGACTGAATCCTAAGAAATTTTCTTTCGGTATCACTTCATGAAAACTCCTCAGATACATTATTTCAAAGAAGGGCATTGAAGTAGATCCAGCTAAAGTCAAAGCAATAATGGAGATGCAACCTCCTCAAAATATCAGTCAAATGAGGACCTTACAAGGAAGGGTGAAATCAATTAGACACTTCATATATCAGCTAGCAGATATATCACAGCCTTTCACAAAGACATTACATAAAGGTGTGACTTTTGCATGGAACAAAGAATGTGAGAAGAATTCAATCACATTAAACAATATCTGGAAAATCATCCTATTCTGATGCCTCTTATATAAGGGAAGCCCTTAATATTGTATGTCTTTGCCACAGATACATCATTGGGGGCATTATTAGCACAACATGGTGAAAACAAGAAGGAACAAGCTATTTACTACATCAACAAAACATTGGTCGCGTATGAGAAAAACTATTCAATGATAGAGAAAGCATGTCTAGCTATGATCTTCACATCACATAAATTGAGACACTACATGTTAGCTCATACAACACAATTGATAGAAAATACTGATCCATTGAAATACTTATTGAGAAAAGTTTCCCTCACGGTTAGATTAGAAAAATGGGTAATGCTGTTGAGTGAATTCGACATTGAATATGTTGAAAGAAAAGATATCAAAGGACAAGTCATTGCAGACCAATTGGCTAATGCTCCAATGTTCAATGATCAACCACTACAGATGGAATTTCCTAATTCATCTATCATGCATATCTCTTCTAGAACGTGGCATCTATTCTTCGATGGATCTTACACATAGAATGGATCTGGAGCTAGCATATTGTTTATAACACCACAAGGTTACTCCATACCTAAAGCATTCAGAATCAAATTTCCTTGCACAAACAACATAGTGGAATATGAAGCTTTACTTACTGACATGAAGATATCAATTGAATGGAGAGTGATGGAATTACACATTCATGGAGACTCACAACTAGTCATACACCAAGTCAATGATGTGTATCAGATGAAAGATGAAAAACTAGTTCCATACAAACACATGGTCGATGACCTAAAGAAGTATTTCATCTATGTTTCTTTTGAGAAAATACCTAGAATGGAGAACAAGGCTACTAATGCTATGGAAACATTATCATCTCTAATACATCCACCTGAACATGAGCTACGTTATGAGTTCCTGGTGGAAGCACTATCATTCCTTGCATATGATTGCCCAGAAACCCACATGATCTGCACTATTGTTGGTCATGATTCCTCAAGTTACAAAGACATCTACTCATACCTTCAAGACCAAATCATTCTCGATACCTTCAACCACCATGAAAAATGCTACCTTATCTGAAATGCATTGTGATATGTCATCATTGGTAATAATCTCTACAAACAAAGTCTAGATGGTACTCTTCTTAGGTGTTTAGAATGTGAGGAGTCTCAACGCGCATAGGAGGAAGTCCACAAGGGTATTTGTGGATCACATTCCAATAGTTTAACACTAGCTTGAAAACTTATTAGGGCTGGGTAATATTGGCCAAACATGGAAAAAGAGACTATCAAGTATGCTAAAAACTGTTAGAAGTGCCAAATACATGGTCACTTAATTCATGTGCTAGAGAGAGATCTAATTCTCTTTAATACACAATGGCCTTTTCAATAATGGGCGTTTGATCTCATTGGGGCTATATATCCTCATTCTTGTAATGGACATACCCATATTATAATAACTACAGACTATTTCAAAAAATAGGTAGAAGCAATCCCTTTGACTCAAGCAACTGATAAGAAAATTTCAATGTTCATCCTGAACTATATTATTTGTTGGTATGGAATCCCACACTCAATTGTCACAAACAATGGCAGCCAATTCAAGAATAAGGACCTAGATTCCTTGTGCTCTAAATTCAAGATCACACAACATTGGTCATCCATTTACTATCCACAAGGGAATGGACAAGCAGAAGAGTCTAACAAGAATCTATTGAAAATCCTACATCGCACAGTCAACAAGACAGGAAGTGACTGGCACCTCATGATCAATCTAGCTCTTTGGGCTTACAGAACAAGTATCAAAATGCCCACTAGGGCTACACCTTTCGCTTTCGTATATGGGGCTGAAGTGGTACCACCTATAGAGGTTGAGATCCCATCACTAAGAATCAGAATGCATTGTCTGGTAACCAATGATGATTACATAGTGTCTAGGTTGCAAGAACTTGAACTACTAGATGAGCATAGACAAGTTGATGTAGGAGCATCCAAGGTGTAAGAGCAATCTTGCATCACCCAAAAATATTTCTGGTTTCTTTTCAATAAGGGCTATCTTGTGCAGAGCTTCTATTTTTGGAAATTTACTATTTTTAGTAAGTTTTCCGTTCGAGCTCAAAATGGTCTATTTTCTTTCCTGGAGGTTCATTTTGGTCATATTAGCCTACCGGTAAAGTTTCATTGCCAGATCAAGTCTATTTTTGAAGATATTGAAAATTTTCACTATTGGCAGCAGGGTACAAAAACTTTGAACTAAGTTTTGAAGGCTTTAGAGGCCCTGGATGAGGTTGAAACTTTAGCTGAATGAAGCTTGCTTATTCATTGTAGAGAACTTTGTGCCCTTTTCGAAATGGGGTCATAATAGTCAATCGGGTCAATGGGTGATGACTTATGGTCTCCAGAAGTTGGGTTACCTGAAATGGTGGAAAATGATTTTCCTTCAAAATTTTTGTTTGGGTTTCAAAATTTATTTTGAGCCAACTCTGATGTAATAAAATGAAAAATAAAATAATCCTAAGTTTATTCGGCCTTAATGGCTAAATTTCTGGAACCTTCCCAGGCGGTGGAAAATTTCCTATATAAGGAAGGCCATAGTGTTGCCTTAGGCAGTTGGGGAGCAGTTCAGCGTAGTTCTAGGTAATAATTTGAGGCTTTGTTCTACAAAATATTGTAAGGGGATATGCCCATGTGGCTTTGCATATTGTAATTTTGAAATTTGTAATTCCACATTTGTGGAGATAATAAGAAGCCCATTTTCTGTTCTTGTAAATTGTTGTTGTTCTTTGTTTTTGTTATGTGTTTGTGGTATTAAGGGGAGCACCCTTCATCACAAGTTGTGTATGATCATCTCAGAGTGTATTAGAAGAGAATGTCTAGAGGCTACAAAAAGAAAGTTAGACACCGAGAATTTTAGGTTGGCGATCTAGTCTTGAGAGAAAATCCTAAGAATCAATCACATTGAGAACGCAAGGGGAAGTTTGAACCCAACTAGCTCGGTCCCTTTGTTATCACTGCTACTTTCAGCTCTGGAGCCTATCAACTCTCAATGAATGATGAAGAATAACTCCGAGAACCAATCAACGTTCTCGATCTGAAGAAATTCTACGCCTAAGACATTTAGTCTATGAAAATGTCTTGAAAAAATTATAAAAATAAAAAAAAGTCATCAAAAAAGATCATCCTGGTGAAAACCTAGCAATAGGCGCCTTGGTGTATCAAAAATGGAAAAATACAAAAAAAATAAAAATGAAAAGATGAAAAACACAAAAAAAGAAGAAGAAAAAAAAAAGTGCCTTGGTGAAAACTTGGTTACAGGTGCCTCGGTAGCAAAAATAGAATATCTGCCAAGATGGTGAAAACCTAGCAAACGGGTGACACTTGTATCAAAACGCTCCATTTGTCAGCGCAATCTTGGTATTTCCTAGCTTTCAGTCTACTTTAGTTTGTATATATCCTATTTTCAATAAGTTAGTCTGTGTACCAACCAACAAAGCATCTGTATCCTATCAATGTTTCAAACTTGGGGGCAACCAATGTCATATCCTATGGTCCTCAGTACCTCAAACGAGTCATATCTAGTCAAGGTCCTTCCAAAGCTATATCCAAGTTAGGCAGTCAATCTCCTTACTAGAAAAGGATTTTCAACCTCACAACAACACAAACAAATAGTAACGACAATGAAAACAATCTCTACGACATGCTTTAATCTTCTTGTATGCTAATTGATTCACATTGAGATTTTGCATATTGTGTCTCTTCGAGCTCCTCGATGATGTCCTTTACAGGATTTAGAGAGTAATGATTAGGGGCATAATCTTTTAATTATTTTCAGCTTGAAGTGAAAATCTAACAACTTTGGAAATTTTGGATTGAATTAGTGTCCACTATAAGTGCCTCCATCATGATTGGATGGCCATGTGTATCTCGACCATCGATACTCAGAATCTTCAGGGAAGTTAGGTCTAACTTTGTCTTTTTTAGTGATTTCTTATTCTCTATTGTGAAACATGTTCTACCAAAGGATGTGAATGATAAAGGGTCACTGTGGGTAAATTCATATAGGAACTAGAATGACCTCTCAACTGCTTGGTGTGCTTGTACACAAGGCGTATTCAGGTCATCACAACATTTATGTTCGGATGCTTATACAAATTGCTATATCAAAATGGACATGATATTCAGGTCATCCTAGCTTTTGTGCCTTGGTGCTTATATCTAATTTGACATTTCTGACTAAAAGTCAATATTCATATGTCCATGGTTGTCTAGTCAGTGTACATTGTATTGACTATTCGGTTACCTAAAATATTTAGTGATGATAAAAACTGACATATGATCAATGACTAAGTCCTAGGTCTACATTTCATTTGCATTTTGCACTTTGCATGGTTGCATCTTTCTCATAATTTGAATTTAGCTCGATGCTTGATAATATATGAATTCACACTAAAACAAATCATAAGGATTGAGTATCGCATGAAGGTCCTCTCAACTAATCAACATGAAGTCACTATTCTGGGTTACACATTCATTTTGACAATGACTGAGCACTTGACTTCTTCATGTACCTGCAAAAATATATCATGTGTATCATTGCATTTACATTACATCTCATATCATGAACATTTCATAAATCCATTACATACATATACATGTGCATCCATAAAGCATAAGTAAATAATACATTTGCATTATTCATTTACCCTCTACCATTGCATTTTACATAACATATTCATAAATCGAAAGTAAAACATTCATTGCATAATCCATACATTCTACAATGCAAAGGACATATTTCATACATTTGCATCACATGATATTACATCATACACAAAAATGACAAGTGCAAATGAAGTCATAACCACAAAATTTGATCTCATATATATATATATATATATATATATATATATATATATATATATATATATATATATATATATATATATATATATATATATATATATATATATATATATATATATATATATATATATATATATATATATATATATATATATATATATATATATATATATCAAAATGTCTTAATAGTACAAGGGGTGCACTAATGACACTAGATATAAAAGAATGAGCTACAATGAGCTATCAAGAAGGATCAAAATATAAAAAATGCAGAGCATCATATATCAACTATCTGCTTGGTCCTCTGCATTTGCTACTCCTCCTCCTTTGGGTGGCACATCAGGCAGTGGATCTGCACATGGGGCTCAGGCTCCCTCAGAGTCTATCATGTACTAGGAGTAGGATGTGACCCTTTGCCTAGGTGGCACTACTAAATAATATGTAGATACATAATATACAATGTGACATGTCTGGTGCACTACCTCAGCCTATAATTGTCTGACATCAGCCTCCCGATCCCTGAGCTGCCTGTCTCTCTCTCACAGCTATACCTCTAATGATAGGCTGTGTGGTCTTAGATCTCTCAATTGGTGCCTAAGCCTCCTGATCACATCTTGTGGCATCAATTTCAATCTAGGCTCCGTCTCTATTGCTGCATCCCCCTCCTCCATTGCATCATCTCCATCGCCAGTACCTACCTCTATCCATGCCTTATGGTCATAGATCTCTGCACCAAGGTCAAAATCTAGGGCATCCTGTGCCTCCCCCATTTCCGCATCTTGGTGAGCTCCCAGAACCTCCTCTGCACCCACTGTGCTACCGATACTGCCAAGAGTACCACCCTCACCTCTATTATACCACCAATGTAGTACAATCGGTCTACCTACTAGAGATGTCTGAGGTATAGGAGGTGGCCTCATTTGTCTAGCCGGTCTAGGAGGTGTACCCATCTCTCGGCCTAGGTGGTGTAGGATGCATCACTAAAATCTGCACCTCTCACACTCTCTGTGCTCAACCCATTAGAGATCTAGTCACATCCTCCACCTCCTCCATGTTTGATATGAGCTCAGTAGGATCAGAAAATCTCCTCATCGGATGCTCCACCATATATCCAAGATATGCATCTGTAACCCCTGCATCTACTACCTGTGGTCAATAGTCCCAATTCCTTGCCTGTAAACCGTTGTACTCCTGGCTACACATAGCATAAGATAATCGTGCTAACCAACCAAGCCCAATCTCCCATACCTATCATGTATAGGAAGTGAACTCTTATGGCTCATCCTATATGATCCCATATTGTCACCATACTCATGTGATAAGGAAACACTCGAGGATGGTGGTAGACTGCCCTATCAGGATCTAGCTCTGGCAAAAGAATCCTAACTGAGCTCTTGCAACTGGCCATGCCTCAATGTGTAAGTATGACCTCCATGTCACCACAATCATGTCATCTAATACTTTGCGCTAGTACTCTATGTGCCCCATGCAGATCTGTGTAACAAACCCCGAGGACCTGTATATCAATGGCTCTTGTGGCTGCCTACCATTAGCACAAATTGACCTGCAAATGGGAATGTGCTCCATGCCCATATCTGTAAACTTAGTGCACCTGATGCAAATGATTTCACCTCATGATAGATGATCTCGTGCATCTCAGAGAACATGTGCGCTAGCATGTACTGACCCCACCTGAACTCTGCAGGACTCGCCATAAGATGTTGAACCATCGGGGCCCAGCCCATCAAGAGGTCATTCTACTGATAGTCGGACATGATGATCCCTTTGATCATCCCTGCTATGATGCACTCTAAATGGTGAGTCTGCCCATATCTCTAAACGAGCATCTCCCATGATATCTACTACATGATTTGCTCATCAATGCCAAAAAATGTATGAAAAGCTACTAGACCTGTGTTACCCGCACTAACATAGTTCTGTCGGGGTCCATGAAAGGGGATATAAATAATCCTATACATATCCTCTAGAGTGACTGTGAGCTCCCTTCTCGAGAGATGGAAGGTCCAAGTCTTTGAATGAAATCACATAGTGATCAATCCATGGTTCACCCGAATATCAGGTAAACTAATCAGGTACTCAAATCCACACATTGCAAGGTGCATTCTTATAGGATTAGGTAGTGAAAGATAGAGTTTCTGTGTCATAGGATGCGAGATAGGAACATGGACATCTAGGTATAGGACCTACAAAGCACAAAAACATGAAACCTATCAATAATTTGGTAAGAAATTAGGCTATATGCATGCAAAATGAGAAAGTAGACATTTCAGAAGGTGCATTAAAGGCTAAGGAATTCAGCTATGAAATTAAAAATTTTGAAAATTTGGCCTAAGGACCTCAAAAAAATGGTCGTTGTTTTCCATACGACAATTCAAAAAATAAAAAACTGGAGTGAAATGTCATACGATAATGTACAACTACCCATACAACACTTCATGGTCATACGACACTCTATTGGCTCTCACATGACACTTGAGAGACCCGACAAAATGTTGTACAACAAATGGGTGTCCCTCATACAACACAATACATGAATGGGGACAACACTCTATTTTGACTTGGAAACTCGTACAAGCCCAGACAGACTGTCGTATGACTTTACGTGATAGAAAAGTTCAAAAATTGAAAAGATGTCATAAAAATCCTAAAAAGCATCAAAATAATTCAAATTTGAATTTACAAAGAGGCACAGAGGTCCACTTACCAAATTACCATACTACCACGGTCTCTGATACTGCCTGGAGTGCTCAAATCGATGCGAAGACACGAGAACCTTCATTTTCTCTCAGAGGGCTCCACAAGGTTTCAAAAGTCAAAAGGTTTAAAATGAATTGAAAATGACCCTTTTGGGCCTTATATAGGTTTTGACCTAATTTTCAAAGTGCTATGTTTTGCGTGAAAATTGCACCCCTGGCTAATTTCAATGTTCTGAACCCATTTTCATTATCAAAATCAAAATATGAGATCATTTATATTCTCAAAAATGTGATTTAAAATTTTTGGACCTAGGACGGCTGACTGCTTGCATAATCGACCTTCGAAACATCAAAGGAATCTAGAATTCAACTTAACTAATTATCTCACATCAAAATTTTTTATTTTCAACTTGGTCAACCATGGTCAAACCTAGTCAAACTTGGTCTCCAGGACCTCTAAATGACGCAGAACGTGTTCCCAGACATGCACAACTACTTCTACAATCGATTAACTTGCTTCTGAATCATTCAACACTGGCTTTCTCACCAGATTTCAATTTTCATCTTAAAGGGGGCATGGTATTACATATCACTAACTAAATCTGCCAACCAAAATTTTATTCAATAATCAAGACAACAACCACTTCTAGTTGTTGATTTATAAAAAAAATCCTCATCACTTGGGGCATATCAGATTCATCAAAATCCATATCAATCTTGTATTCTCTTAGTCTTGTCAACTGTATCAGCTCTTCGTAACCATCAGTTCATTAGTGTTATTTCCTTGATTCTTCGTAATTGAAGGGTTCAAATTTGGCATCCTTTCAACTCCTTTGGACAATCAGGTCTGGAGTCAGGATAATCGCTTCCTCATAATAATAGGTTCAGAATCTGACATTTTATCACTTCTTCGTAATCACTGATTCATTGTTACTACTATTGACATCATCTCAATTCTTGGTCAATCAGGACCTGAATCAACATCTTCAAATCTTCCGATTTGTTTTTGTCTCGAAATTGGTTAATCTTTCAGGATCAATTTTCTCACCATATAAATTGAATCTAGACATCATAAAAAATAGATTAATCTTTGAACCACTGCACTTTGCATAGTAATTCAAAGAGGGGCAAAATGTTATACCCCCAAAATGGGCTTCAGTACCATTAACCTCCTACATTGACACATCGATCAAAATCGACCCTAAAGTCCTAACCTAAGGCACATCTGCACATCAAATCATCGAAACCCTAATCGATTCTATCTTAATTCTGCATCGGGGAATATTCCTAAATATTCCTAATCTATCCCAATTACTCTTAATTATATATTATTTGGCGATAAATGATGTTCTTTTATTTATCCCAAAGTCAATTAATTGAATATGTTAAATATTTAATTAATTACACTTGATTCTGCCACTTAATTAATTTAATTAGAATTAATTACATTTATTCCTAATTAATATTATTTTTATTTGATAATAAATCAAATTTCTAAAAATAATTGATTAAATCAATTTATCAAATTTAATGATTTAATTTTGGAATAAAGTTTGATTAAATGATTGATTAATTCATAAATCAATTATTTTAATTCAAAAATTAGTTAAGTTGAGAACAACACATGTGGAAAATAAAACAAATTCATAATTATCCATGCATAATAAAAAAAGCAGTTAAACTTTGAATTATCTATTAAACTCAATTTGTTAACTTTTTATACTCAACATGTGATTGCACAAGTTGAAAAGCAGATTTGAGTGATATGAACTTCAAAAAAGAGTTGAAAATCTATTTTTGCATGATTTTATGAGTTAACTATTTCTAAATTTCCAAGTAACTCAACAATCAATTTGAGTTGATTAGGGAGGGATTTTTCGCTTTCCATGAGTTCTCAAAACCTTGAATTCCTATTTAAATAGGACTCAGTCCTTCACAATTCACCTCTTGCAAATTTGAAGAATCTTGCTTATGTGATTTGGCGAATTGGAGATTGTGCAACTTTTGAGAGATTCTTGCTAATCTTGTTTTTCATTATTTTGCATTTATAGCATTGTTAGATTAGATTTCAATTCATATTTCATCCATATTAGATCAATTTTTACATGTTTTGCATCCATATTACATAGAAAAATATAAAAATATAGCTTACTATTGCATTCATTTTCAAAGCTTTCATCATTCAAATCCTTTGTTTAGGTGTTGCATTGTCATTGATCTCGGTCTATTTATGAGAATACCATACTTGCATCTACTAGAAGGCAGTAAATTGCCTGGTTAATATTATTCATTCTTATTGTAGATTTTCTGATTCATTAACCAATAATATTTTACTAAAGTGTTGTGTCCACAAATAGGTACAATTTTCACACACACAACTCTACTATTCAAGATCTTCTCAAGACTATCTTTATTCTTCTTAGGATAATCCAGCTCATCTTCTATCTCATTCGTTGATTCAAAATACTCAAAGATATTAGCAATGTTGAATATAGGTGATATATCCATTTCCTTTGGTAATTCCACTTCATAAGCATTTCTATTGTCAAATTTCTTCAGAATCCTACAAGGTCCAACCTTATTCATTTTCAGCTTGTTGTAGGTATCAACTGGAAATCTATTCTTATTCAAATGAATCATAACCTCATCTCCAACTTCAAAAAATTTATGTCTCCTTCTCTGATATGCTCTTTGTTTAAATTTTAGATTACTCTCCTCCAAATTCTTTTTGACTTCATCATGTAAAGTTCTCACGAAGACTACAAAATCCTCAACTTCAGCACTTCTTCTTGTCTCAGTAGGAAAATATCTCAACTCTATGGTTCCCTTAAAATGAAATCTAGTAATAATCTCAAATGGTGTCCTCTTAGTGCTTCTATTCACAAAATTATTATACGTAAAATTTGATTGTGCGAAAACTAAATCCCAATTAGCAGGCATATCTCCAACTAAAGATCTCAACTAGTTTCCCAAACTTCTATTCACAACTTCAGTCTGTCCATCTGTCTGAGGGTGAAATGTAGAACTAAAATTCAACTCTGTATTCATCTTCTTCCAAAGTTTTTTCCAGAAGTAACCAGTAAACTTAGTATCTCTGTTTGAAACAATAGTTTTCGGCAAACCATGCAGTCTCACCACTTCTTTGAAAAATTATTTAGCTACATGTAATGCATCAGATGTCTTCTTACAAGGTATGAAATGAGCCATCTTAGAAAATTTGTCAACCACTACCAAAATAGAATCATTACCTCTCAGATTTTTAGGCAATCCAAGAACAAAGTCCATACTCACATCTTCCCAAGGTCTATCAGGTATAAGCAAAGGTGTATACAATCCCAAATTCTGACCAGTTCCTTTTGCTAATTGACAAATTCTGCAACCTCTAACCATTCTCTGCACATCTCTATAAATATGTGGCCAAAAGTATCTTTCTAAAATCAGTTTCACAGTCTTATCAATCCCAAAATGTCCAGCAAGTCCACCACTATGTTTCTCCTTTATTATGTTCTCTCTCAGAGATCCTCTAGGTATGTGCAACTAAACTCCTTTAAACAACATATCTTCTTGAATGAAATAATCAGTCCACTTATCACTGACTATTTGTTCCTTACAAGCTTTCCAAGGATTTGCAAAATCAAGGTCATTTTCATACAAACACTTCAAATAATCAAAACCAAGTATCACAACTCTCATTTCTGTTAGCAAATTTATTCTTTGGCTCAAGGCATCAACAAATTTATTCAACTGTCCACTTTTATGCTTTAATGAAAAGGAAAAATTTTGCAAGAACTCAACCCACTTCATATGTATCTGATTCAATTTATTCTGACTTTTCAAATATTGCAAAGCTTTATGGTCAGTATACAACACAAAATATTTAGGCATCAAATAATGTCTCTATTTATCGAAAGCTTGAAAAATAACATAGAATTCCTGGTCATAAATTGAATATTTTCTCTTAGCATCATTCAACTTTTCACTAAAGAAAGCTACAGGTCTTCCTTCTTGACTCAAAACAGCTCCAACTGGACTTCCACTAGCATCACATTCAAATTGAAAAACTTTATTGAAATTAGGAAAAGAAAGTGTAGGTGATTCTGTAATTTTTTGTTTTAATGTTTCAAAACTCTTTTGTGCTCCATGTGTCCATTTAAAATCCCCTTTATCTCCTCTCATAGTTTCAGTCATAGCATTACAAATAGAACTGAATTTTTTGATAAACTTCCTATAAAAACTTGCCAATCCATGAAATGATCTTACATCTCCAACATTCTCTGATGTAGGCAAATCAAGTATAACTCTCACTTTCTCAGGATCCATCTTCAATCCATCAGCTCAAATTACAAAACCAAGGTACAGAATCTCTTCTTTCATAAATGAACATTTCTTCAAATTAATCAATAACTTTTCTTCCTTCAATCTTTGCAATACTTGTTTGATATGCTCAAGATGTTCTTCCTTACTCTTACTGAATATCAAAATGTCATCAAGATATACAATCACAAACTTACCCAAGAATCTTTTCAAAACTTCATTCATCAACCTCATGAAAGTACTAGGTGCATTAGTCAAACCAAAAGGCATAACCAACCATTCGTACAAACCTTCATTAGTCTTAAAAGTAGTTTTCCATTCATCCCCTTCTCTAATCCTAATCTGGTGATAACCACTCTTCAAACCAATCTTTTTGAAATACTTCACTCCACTCAAACTATCCATTATGTCATCCATCCTAGGCAAAGGAAATTTGCGCTTTACTGTTATCTTTTTTATAGCTCTAGAATCAGTGCACATTCTCTATTCTCCATTCTTTTTTCAGTGCTAACAAAGCAGGTACTGCACAAGGACTCAAACTTTCCCTAATCAAACCCCTCTTAAGAAATTCTTGCACTTGTCTATTCAACTCAGTCTTTTCATCATGTGTTAACCTATGTGATGCTTTATTAGGCAAACTAGCTCTAGGTATCAAATCTATACAATGACTTATACTTCTCATAGGAGGTAAACCATCAAGTACATTATTAGAAATGATGTCATGAAATTTAGTCAACAAAAGTTTAACCTTAGGTGCATGTTCTAACTCATCTTGTTTCTCAATTTTCCTTGGAATCAAAGCATAGAAAATATTTTTTTCTTTCAACTCTCTTGCAAACTTTTAACCCTCAACCAAGCATACTCTGACCGTAGCACAGTGACTTTCATCAAAATTCTCTACCAAAGGCAACAATATTTGTTTCATCCCATCCATCCAAATAGTATATTGATTCAATCTACCATCATGAAAAGCTTTCCTATCATATTGCCAAGGTCTACCCAAAAGAATATGACAACAATCCATAGGCATAATATCACACAAGACTTCATCATGATAATTCCCAATTTTAAATTTAACAAGGCATTGTTCACTTACAAGTAGTTTATGCTCCTTCTAGATCCAAGAAATATGGTAAGGCTTAGGATGTCTCAATCTCAACAACTGAAATTTGTTAACCAACTCTTCAGATGCCAAAATATCAGAACTTCCACCATCAATGATTACCTTGCAACATTTATCAACGATCTTACATATGGTTTTGAACAAACTTTTCCTCAAAATAGGTTCCTCATCAGCTTCTTCATTCCACAAGATGCTTCTTAACATCAAGCTCTCACCATTTTTAGGTTCATTAGACATTTCCTCAACTTCTTCACAAGCCAAATTGTTTCTACCATTACCTCCAGTCTTCTTTCCAGAGTTAGTACATTCAAAAGCTCTATGTCCTTCTTCACCACATTTGTAACAAGTACCTTTAAACCAAGATTTCTCATCTCTTTTCCCACTACTATTATTCCTAGAATAACCAGTATAGCTACCTCTAGAGTAATTACCTCTTCTACCAGTAGGTTCATCTTTTCATCCTTTATCTTGCACTGCATTGTCAGATCTACTACTTTCCCCATAAGTTCTACCTCTACTTTTCTAAAATCTGCCACCTCTTCCTCTCTGTCTTTGATCATGCCTTTTTGTCAATCGCTCTTCTGCCTTCAAAGAAAATTGGTATGCTTCTTCCACACTATCTATTTTAACATAGATGATCTCATCTTGAATCGATGTCCTCAGGCCATTTAGGTATCTAGCTACTTTCTCAACTTCATCATCCACATGTCTAGATTTGATATCCAATTTGTAAAATTCCTCAGTATATTATTTCACACTCATGTCCCTTTGTCTCAAATTTTGCATTTTTCTCATCAAAATAACTTGGTAGTCATCTGGAAGAAACTTCTTCTTCATCTTTCCAAGCATCTTCATCCATGTCTTGATCTTTTCTTTTCCTCTCTTTTGTCTCTCAGTTTGCAAATGATCCCACCAAAGAGATGCATGACCTTTCAACTTTGTGACTACTATCTTAACCTTCTTATTATCAGGAGTACCTTCATACTCAAAGTGTTTATCCATCTCAGAGATCTAATTCAAAAGTGCATCGGTCTCAAGTCTTCCATCATAGCAAGCAACTTCAATCACAGGTTTGGAGTTAGCCTTAGACAAAACTCTCAAAAGTCTTTCTCATCCTACTCAACTTCAAGCTCAGGATTAGGTGCTGCCTCTTCTTCATAACTAACACCTTCAAAATGTGTGCCTCTTCTCTAGGCTATCTCTAAAGCTTCAAGCCTAGTTGCAATATGCCTCAACATATCCATGATAGCATTATCATTTCCTCTACCACGAACCATCTTGACAATCAGGTTCTGAAAGATTGTAACCTTCAACAAGTTATAGGTCAGACCTCAAATCCACCACCCTACAACTAATCCAATAAGGTTCTCCATGATCCCAATCCATAAGAAAGAACTTTGATCTGATACCACTTGACACAGGGGTAGGGTAAGATGCAAGCAAAATCAAATAGATTTGACTCAACTTGAATAACAAACAAGCCCTGCTCAGAGTTACACATGAGAGAAATATACAATTCACATGAAATAGTGAAAACACAACATAAAATAAGGCAAGGTAACTAGCAACTAGACTGGTACAATTATTATAAATCCTTCAACATGCCCAACTGTGAGGCCTTCTGGGTTTCAACCTTATAGAAAGAGAATTATGAATTCAGAGTCTCAGCTCATATATTACCTTCTTTTCTATTTTTTCTACTCTTCTACTACCATGATTTTCTACCCCTCTCTCTACTAAACCAACCTAAGCTTCTTATATAACCAGCTAAGCCACAAGTTGGCCAGTCAGGCATTTAATTACATTATAGGTCCACTTAGGAAAAGAAAACCAAAACTACTGAAAGAATGAACACAACACGATGTGAAGTAACATTTAGGTCCCCATGTGAAGAACAAATCCTCAACTTCACAAGGTCCTATTTCCTCATACGAAACCGCGCAAGGCAAAGAGCTTCCATGTTTCATGCGAAACTGGCTAGAAAGTCGATACTTGAGGAAAAAAGAGATAACTCTTACCTCCAGATGAATTAAGATTTGCACTCTTAGGAGAAGGTTCACAAATAGGTCCACATCATCACATTAACTTCACATAACCACAAACCAACAACTACAATGGACTACAATGCAAACAACCTACATGAATAGAAAAAAAGGAAATATTTTTGGTTGATGCAAGATTGCTCAAAGATCCAAGATGCTCCCGCATTAGTAATAAAGAAACAATATTGGCTCTTGAGGGGTTGTAACCCATGACCATAGAATAAGTACCAATATAAACTAGTAATTGCACCTTGGTGTGCAATAGGTACCTTGAAATATAATTTTAATAAGATAAATAATTTTAAATTAAATTTATTACAATAGACACAAAAAATATTATTTATATTATAAATATAATTTTAACAAGATAAATAATTATAAAATAATTTTATTACAATAAAATTTTAAATATTTTTATAAATTCAACTACAAATAAAATATAAATATAATTTTTATATTTTTGTAACCTATCTAATATACCCTAACATTGATTAACCATGATCCTAACGACAATCATAATTGTAGACCCTAAAACATAATCATAACTCTAACAATGAACTCTAACCATAATCATTTAAATAAAATAATAACTCATTGAATATGATGTACATCAATATTTAAATAAATTTCTATTATAATAAATATATTAATAAAATATAAATAATTAGAATTTTCAAACATTTTTGTCATCAATTCTTCTATATCACATCTTACATAAAAAATATTATCTAAAGCATAATATTCTCTAAAAATTAAATTTCCTACAACATAATTTTCTAAATAAAGATAATGTATTAATGTTAATAATGTCTATTATAATAAATTTAATTTATAATTATTTATAATTTTAATGAATACCTTGCATTTGAGCCCATGATATGTTAAATTTAGGGTATGTTATCTAAATTAGTTATTATTTGAATATAAATTATGTTAAATGTGATTAAGTATTGATTTCATTTTGTTTAATAGACGAGTAAAATATATTTAATATAATTGTTATTAAAAAATATTAGGATCCTTTAAATATTTACTAAAATAAATATGAAAATATTTTAATAAGAATGAAAATAGTTTTATAATAAATAGTACCTACGCATCAAAAGTCAATGAAGATGGTGTAATGACCTTAGTTGATTCAATCATCTTGAATCATATTCAAATACTATAAATTGTCAATCATTAAAATCAAATAAATTGAATTATATAAAAACATCTTTAATATATATTTCAATTATACAATGTGAGAAATAATTTATTTCATTAGCAT
>BSBK01006696.1:2500-57602 GCA_027943335.1 Chamaecyparis obtusa
AAATAAAATAATTCTATGTTTGGTCGGCCCTAAGGGCCAAATTTCTAGAACCTTCTTGGGTAGTGGAAAATGCCTATATAAAGAAGGCCCGTAGTTTTGTCTAAGGACAGTTCTGGGTAGTAGATCTGGGTATTGATTTGAGGCTTTGTCCTATAGAATATTGTAAGGGAATGCCCATGTGGCTTTGCATATTGTAATTCTGAAATTTTGTAATTCCACATTTGTGGAGATAATAAGAAGCCAATTTTCTATTCTTGCATATTGTTGTTGTTTCTCTATTTCTGTTATGTGTTTGTGGTATTAAGGGGAGCACCCTTCATCAAGTGGTATTAGAGCAGGAGTTCCTAAGTGTGTAAAAAGATCACCAACTATAAAGTAGTTTACACCAGGACCGTGGTTAGGGTTTTAGTGTGCATTGTAAAAATGCCTCCACGAAGGGAACATGGCGGAAGAGCTGGTGTTGTAAAACATTAGGTTAGAGCGCTCCAGATACAAGTGCGAGCATTGCAAGAAGAGATTCATAGAGGAATGAATCTTAATGTCAGAGATGAAAGTGAAGATGAAGCCGAAGAAGGAAATGATGATCAAGAAGAAGAAGAAAGGTTTTTTCGGTTCATTTCCAAGATCGAAAAAAGACCTAAGATCGAGGTTCCTGCATTTTCAAGAAATCTTAAACCAAAAAAATTGATTGACTGGATCAATGAATGTGAAGAATATTTTGAGTATAAAGATATTGAGGATCCTGATAGGGTCAAATTCGTGAAGGCCAGACTGAAGGGTCATGCGAAGATCTGGTGGCAAGAGATTCAATTGGAGTGAAATCAAAGAGGAAAGGGTAAAATCACAAGATGGGGGTGGATGGTGGATAAATTGAAGCGTCAGTTCATCCCTGTTGATTATGAGCTTGACCTACTGAGGAAAATGCAAATTTTGAAGCATGCAAGAAGATTTGTTCAGGAGTATGCAAAGGAGTTCTATTGAATCCTCATCAGAATAGGCCATGCAGAAGATGACAAGGAGAAAGTTGCCCGTTACCTTAATGGGTTAAGGTCGAGTATTTAGGAAGAATTGAATCTGGTTCGAATGAACAGTATTGAAGAGGCATACCAATTTTCCCTAAAAGTAGAGGGAAAGCTAAACAAGAAGTTTGAGAGAAAACAAAGTGGAAGAGGTCATGATGGAAGATCTGGTGGATGGTCATAGGGAGATCGAAATGAAGATCTGAAAAAGAAGGATGAGGCTAGTAACAACAAGAATTAGAGAGCAGATAATTTTAATCATTTCAAAGATTAGAATAATAGAGATCAGAGAGGAAGAGGAAGAGGACAAGGATCTAGAAGAGGAGGCTTCTGTGGAACATGTTTTCACTGTGGGGAAGAAGGTCATAGGGCATTTGAATGTCCTCAATGCCAAGGAAGGATAAATAAGAAGAATGAAGGCTAGGCTAGAGTTGCATATATATATGAGGATGCTAGATCATCACATTCTGAAGATGCTGAAAGAGGAGAAACACTGATTAACAGAAGAGTCTTATTGAGTGGTGAAAATGAACCTGAGCAAAGAAGGAGCTTGTTTCGCACCAGGTGCAAGTGTGAGGGTAAGTGTTGTGATGTGATTATTGATAGTGGTAGTACTGACAATTTGGTGTCAAAAGAGATGGTGACAAAGTTGAAACTCAAGAGGTAGAAACATCCACATCCATATTGGGTTTCCTGGGTGCAGGATGAACACAAGGTCATGGTTAGTGAACAAGGCCTAGTAAAGTTCAATATCGGTGGGTATCAAGATGAGGTACTATGTGATATCATATCTATGGATGCATGTCACATGTTGTTGGGTAGACCTTGGTAGTTTGACAGATGTGTTGTACATGATGGTCGTACAAATACCTATTCCCTGACAAAGGATGGAGTGCGACATAAGCTAAAACCATTGAAGGAAATAGAAGAAAAGGTATGTGGTAATGCAAGAAAAACTTTTGTTGATAGAGGAAATTTCTCAGATGGTATGAGGCATGAGCATATGTGTTTTACCTTAATTTCAAAGGCTGGGAAAGAGGAAGTAGAAGATGTACTTGTAGAAGTTACAGAATTATTGAATGAGTTTCAGGATATTTTATCCGATAATGTGCCTGATGGATTACCACCAGTAAGGAAGATCAGTTATCAGGTGGACTTGATTTCAGGAGCCAGTTTGCCAATTAAGGTAGCACATAGAATGACACTAGCAGAAAGTGAAGAGTTGAAGATAGATTTGAAGTTTAGTTCATCACATCATCCACAAATTGTATATGGAAATAGTCTTAGAAATGCATCTAAGTTGAGAAAAATAGATAAAGGAGAAATAAGTAGTGCTGAAGCTAAGGATTTTGTAGAATATTTGAAGAACATCCATGAGGAGGTGAGGAAGAATATTACCAAGATAAATGCATAGTATAAGGCTAAGGGAGATGAGAAAAGGAGGCATAAGGAATTTCAGGTTGGAGATGAATTCAAGGTTCATTTGCGGAAGGAAAGATTTCCAGTTGGTACATATAACAAGCTGAAAATGAAGAAGTTTGGGCCATGTAAGGTACTGAAGAAGCATGACTTAGGAAATGCATATGAGGCCGAGTTGCCTACTGAGCTGAATATTTCACTAGTCTTTAACATTTCAAATTTGACAGAGTATCATGAAGGAGGTGTTGAAGATGAGATCACAACAGTACATTGGAGTATTCTAGCAACTAGTTTAGATACCAAAGAGATTGGGGATATACTAGATAGTCATGTTGGTAGAAGCACAAGGAATAGGACATATGAAGAATATCTGGTCAAGTGGAAAGGATGACCTATTGAAGATTCATCATGGCTGACAAAGGAGGAGGTTAACCACCTTTGTTTTCCTCTACACACCTAAGATGTGATGGGCTCACTTCTCAAATTACCCTAGGTGTCCAATGTAGGAGCATCCTGGGTGTAAGAGCAATCTTGCATCACACAAAAATATTTATATTTTTGTATTCAATAAGGGCTATCTTGTGCAGAGCTACTATTTATGGAAACTTTCTATTTTTAGTAAGTTGGTCATCAATCTTGGAATGTTCTAATTTTACATGTAGAGGTTCATCTTAGTCATATCAGGCTGCCAGTAAAGTTTCATGGCTAGATGAGGTCTAGTTTTGAAGATATTGAAGATTTTTGGTATTGGCAGTAGGGTACAGAAACTTTGAACTTAGTTTTGAAGGCTTTAGAAGCTCTAGATGAGGTCAAAAACTTGGGTGATAGATGCTTGCACAAGTCAAACCTGTAGAGTGCTTTTTGGCCTTTCTGAAATGGGGTTATAATAGTCAATCGGGTCAATTGGTGATGACTTATGGTCTCTGTAAGTAGGGTCACCTGAAATGGTGGAAAATAATTTTCCTTCAAAATTTATGTTCGGGTTTCAAAAGTTATTTTGAGCTGACTTTGATGTAATAAATTAAAAAATAAAATAATTCTAAGTTTGGTCGGCCCTAAGGGAAAAATTTTTGGAACCTTCTCGGGCAGTGGAAAATGCCTATATAAAGAAGGCCCATAGTGTTGTCTAGGGACAGTTTTGGGTAGTAGATCTAGGTATTGATTTGAGGCTTTATCCTACAGAATATTGTAAGGGAATGCCCATGTGGCTTTGCATATTGTAATTCTAAAAGTTTGTAATTCCACATTTGTGGAGATAATAAGAAGCCAATTTTCTATTCTTGCATATTGTTGTTGTTTCTTTGTTTCTGTTATGTGTTTGTGGTATTAAGGGGAGCACCCTTCATCAGACCTTCTTAACCCCAATTTCTTGGGCAAGTTTGGTGACTTGGAGAGGTGCACAAGCTTCAACAAAGTGGTTGGATTGAGAGCCCAGAGGTAAAATAACATCTGCAAAGCCAAAACCAAAGTTGTTTTTGATTATCCCTTTGGCAGCTGCATCGAAGTTGGCTTTCACTCAGCCAATTGGAGGAAAATGCCAGATATAGTTTTGTCTTTTCTCCTGGGTCTCTTCCTGAGCCTTTCTTGGAAGATGGTTAGTTCTCCCGCAATAGAAATAATTTTCCTTAATAGCATGTTGGAATTTTTCAAAAATAATTTTATGGGGAGACAAGCAATCATGGAAAATGTGATTGTTGTGCTCTTTCCAGACTCCGCAATAGAGGTGAGGAAGGATCCAGGTGCAAAATGACTAGAAGTACGGGTTAAAATTTTTGAAAGTCCATTGAGAAAAGATATCATGGACGGATAGGGGAAAACACTAGGATAAGTCCAGGGCCGAGAAAAGACATTTCCATATGTTACTTACAAAAGAGTAGTGAATAAATAGGTGATCCACCATTTTTTCTTGACATCTATAGAGAACACACCTATTGGGGATCTGGAATCCATGCTTGATGAGATTGTTGATTGTGAGGATACAGTACTAGAGCAGGAGCCAGAAGAAAACATTGATTTTGGGTGTAAGACCTAGAATCCAGGCTTTAGCCCATAGTGGATTAGCTTCTTGGATTTGAGGTATCTACGATGAATAGGCGGAGGTCACAGTGTAGATACCGTTAGAACAATCTTCCCAAATGATCTCATCCTGAGCAGAAGAGTGAGAGAGACTGCATTGAGGGCTTTCATTAGAGGAATCAAATCCTGTGAGATCTAGGAGAGAACCACCCAATTGCCATCCCTTGTGTAGTTTCTAACTAGGGGCCCGTAAATTTGGGTGCAGATGTGTTGCTAGGCATAGAAGGTCTCAAAATCTCTCAAACAACCCATTTGGAGCCATTTGTCCTTCTAGAAGTTGACATATTGTCCATTCCCAATCTTCCATTTAGCTTTGTATTTCGCCAACTCCTTAGCACTAAGGAGACCATTCCATATAACAGATCCTTTAAGGGAATCTATCTCTTCAAAAAAGTAATTTAGTGAGTTGTGCATTAGGTATTTTTCTTCAATGGTGTCCCACCACTCACCTTTGTTGTTGAAGATTCTCCATATTTTTTTTTCTTGAAGAGCTTTATTGAATGGTCTTAAATTCCTTATTCCAAGACCACCAACTTTTTTAGGGAGACAAACTTTCTCCTAGGTACTAAGAGGGATACGCTTCTGTTTCTCCATGCCAGACCAAAGGAATCTTCTCTATATTCTTTCCATAACCTCCGCAACTTTAGCAGGAATGGAGAAGAGGCTAAGATCGTAGGTTGGGAGGTTTTGTAAAGTAGATTTGACCAGCTAAATCTTTCCTTCTTGACTGAGGGAGACCCCTTTCCAACCAGCAAGATTCCTATTAAATCTATCTATTAGTTTATTCCAAAAGGCTTTCGGAGGTTTGACACCTAAGGACGAGCCTAGATAAGAGGATGAAAAAGTGTTAATACTGCATCCCAATATCTTTGTTATTTTCCTTTGTCTTCCCTCTGGGGTGTTAACAAAGAAGATGGATTTTTTATTCCAATTAATGGATTGAGTAGTAGCTCTAATGTATTCATTTAGAAGATCCTTCACCACTTTTACTTGACCCATCGAAGCTTCTCCACCAAGGATGGTGTCATCCACAAATTGATGATGCGAGAAAACATTGTTACCTAAAGAGGGGTTGATGCCTTCCAAGTTCCCCTTCCATTTTGAAGTAGAGATGAGTCTTCCCAGGCACTCAGCAAGGATAATGAAAAGAATCAGGGAAAGAGGGTCTCCTTTCCTTAGGCCCCTGGTAGGCTTGAAAAAGGAGGATGGGGAACCGTTAATCATTATCACCAGAGAAGGAGTAGAGATAATTTGTTGGAGAATCTTGCAAGTATGGGAGTTGAATCCAAAAGCCTCAATGACACTGAGAAGAAACTGCTAGTCTACCTGATCGTAAGCCTTGGTGAGGTCAACCTTGAAAGGAAATCCTTCCCTTTTCCAGCTTCTAAGGAGTGAATAACTTCATGCACCATCATAATGGAATCCAAAATCTATCCGCCTGGTATGAAACCCGATTGCTACTGTGAGATCAGGGAGGGGAGGACTTTGAGAATCTAGGAAGCTATGACCTTTGAAATGATCTTTAGGAAACAATTGCAAAGACTGATGGGTCTAAAGTTCTCAAAAAAATCCTCTCCTATAGACTTAGGAATCAGAACTAGAAAAGTAGCATTGAGCTCTTTGAGGAGATTTTTAGAACCAAAGAATTCCTGCACTACTTTAACCACATCTTCTTTCACCACATCCTGAAATCGATGAAAAAATAACATAGGGAAGCTATCAGGACCAGGGGCTTTGTATCCAGGAAGAGAGTCCAGGGCTCTCTTGACTTCAATCATGTCCAGAATTGAACATAATGATTTGGTTTGGCTTTCTTTAATAATTTTTAGAATGTTATTGAGGAGTTTGACTTGATCTTCCTTAGATAGCTCCTGGTCATTAGAAAGGAGAGAGGAAAAGTAAGTAATAGCTTCCTCCATGATGTCCTTATCCTCCTTTAGGGATTGATCTCCCTTCTTGATGCTTCTTATCCTATTAGCGGCTATTGTCTCATTGTGGGTAGGTGAAAGAATCGAGTATTTTGGTCTCCTTCCCTAAGCTAAATGGACCTTGAACTCTACTTCCAGAAAGTTTCCTCTTGCCCGATGATATTGTGGTATTCTAATAGGATAGATTTCTCTTTATTCAATCTTTCCTCATCATATCCCTATTTTTGGATTTCAGCTTGAATCAGGTTAAGATCATTAAGTGTCTTGTCTTTGGAAGTAAAGATATGACCAAATTCATCTTTGTTCCAATTTTTTCCATTGAATTTGATATTCCTTAGCTTTTTCGCCACTCTAAACATACTAGAGCCCTCAACATCAATGTTCCACAATTCTTTTATTTTATTAAGAAGATTTGGGTGGGAAATCCATATTTTTTAAATCTAAAGGGGAAGTTCCTTTTCTTGGCAATCTAGTCTAGGGAAAGAGAGATAGGAGAATGATTAGAGCCAACTCGAACCAAACTAGAGAGGTTGAGAGAGTAGTGCACAGTCCAACCAGACTTAGATTCAATACTTTCCAACACACCTATTGGACTAGGTGAAATCAACTCCTTGGAGGTCCATATTGAGAACAGCCTGGTCATTGATGAAATCCATTAAGTCTTGCCTACTTTCCATGTCTGGGAAATCCCTACCTATTTTTCCCCTTCTTTTAGGGGAGTATTGAAGTCCCTCATTATAATACCCTTAGACAGATTTAAGGAGGCTAAGGTGGTTTTAATCTTGTTCCAATAGACCTTTCTATATTTTTTGGAATTAGGAGCATAAATATTAAATATGAACAAAATTTCATTATCTTTTAGTTTAGTGAATTGCCTAAGAAGAAGGTTACCTCCTTCGTAGATGACTCCAAGTCTGAAATGGTAAGAATTCCACATAGTCATGAGACCTCCAAAGGTGCCATCTGAACTGGTTTCTTTGTTTTCCATGACTTTACTAAATCTAATGCACTCAAGCTTGTCCTTCTGCATCTTAGTTTCCTGGACTAAGAAAATATCAGGTCTATGAGCCCTTATCATTTTTCTAATAACATCTTGCTTGTGTGAGGTATTTAGCCCACGAATGTTCCAAGAGATGACTTTCATTTATTATTGGGAGTGCAAACTACATGGATAGTCTTCTGAGTCCCATCTGCTATATTCTTGTTGGCTTATTCTTGCCTGATTTGGTTAGCCATCTTCTTTCCTGGAGTTTTAGGTTTGACCCTTGTATCTTCTTTGTTTCTGCTTATGGTAGCTACAGGGGAAATGAGAAATGAGCCTCTACGGTTGGATTTCTTCTTATTGTGAATAGTCATCCAACCCTCTTTCTCTTCCTTGAACTTGGCGAAGAGCTCTTCCATTTTGGTGATTTGGTTAGGGGAAGCTGTAACCATCAGATCTTGCATCTGTTGAAACTTCCTTGAGTCCTACATCTCAGGGCAAGGTTGGGATTCTTGAAAGGAGGTGCCTCTTTCCAATCTCTGTTTCGGGCTAGAAAGGCCTTCTTCTAGGGGGGAAGCTAGGGAGTCCGGAACAAAGGAAACAGATGTAGTGCCAGGACACAAGTTGCCTCCTTCAGTCAAAACTAAATTCTTGTTTTCTTTCAAAATTTCTTGCTGGATGGTGATTTCTAGTTATATTCCCTCTAGAAGGGGGGTCTCTCCACTAGTATCTTTGGTTTCAAGCTGCTGATTTGGTAGCTCCTCCTCTATCGTAGTTTCCATTTCAGCCCTAATTTTGTGGACTACTGGAGTGGTCTCAACTTGTTCTTTTTTCTTTGAAACTCTTTGTGTTTTGGCCTCAATACCCTCCTGAGGGATTGTTATCTCTCTTGTTGCATCTCCCTATTCAAGGCTGTTATTTCTTCCATTGATGTTCTTTCTTTGTGCTAGTCTAGCTTTCCTTTCTTTCTCCTTGCTCTAGAGTATAGGACATGATTTAGCTCTATGTCCCACTTTCTTATAGTGGAAACAGGCGAAGGGAACACTTTTGTAGTCAAGTTTTTGTACTCGTTTGCCCAGTTTGGATCAGAGCTCAATAATTTCCAGCATATCTTGGCCTTCTTCCACCCCTATGTAGATTCTGGCGTAGGTGAGGCATCGCCTTGCCATAGTCACTGGGTCTATGGAAAGTAGGGTGCCAAAAGATTTGGCTATCCCATCAAAAACATCTTCATACCAGAACTCCAAGGGGAGTTTGGGCAATCTTACCCACACTGGGGCTTGGACGAAGAAGGAGTTGTTGAGATCAAGCTTAAGGGTCCATTTTTGTAGCGCTAGAGTGGCCTTTCCTATGGCCCTGGTTTTGGCACAAAGGATTTTGTCTAGATCTTCTTTGCAGGTGAACTCAAAAGACAGAAAGCACTTCACCATGGCTGTAACCTAGACATGACCCTTTAAGTCCCATTTCTTTTTTGCAAAGATCCTAATGATGTCTATGTTAGGTCTTGACCCAACAAAGTTGCCAACAAGAGTATGGTCCATGGTAGCTATATTGTGATCTACTAGTTCGTTAGGTATCTCTATAGCGTATTTGCCTTTTTCCTTGTCTGAAAGGTCCTTAATAGAAGGGAAAGAGGACTTGCCTATGGGTTTCATCCCGAAGAGGGTTGACCACCGATAGTTGATGGATTTGCTATCTCGATCATGTGCGTAGGTCTTCGTGGATGTAGAAGGTCTTGGAGGGATGCCCAGATTCTCATCCCCCGCCCCGTCCCCCTTTCCAGGGTCTTTCTCCTTTTCACGTAGGATCCCAACCTTTTTCTCTGGATTTGCAAAGTCCCGTTCATCTAGAGAGTCTTCGAAACAGGCATCGCCTGAGGATCCCACAGCCTACAAACCTGGATTCCCGCCCACCTTCAAATTCAAAATGCCTCTCGCTCCCGCTCCTGGTCCTGCTCGCTCACTCGCCATTTTTTGACAATTTTAATATGATGCTAGTATATTTTATCTTGTTTTGTTACATTAAACAACATGATATTAGTTTCTATGTTCCCACGACAAATGTAGCACATACTCCTAAAACCCGAGTATATTGTAACAACTTTTAATTAAAGTACAGCAAACAAAGGAGAACTTCTTTGCCCAAATGTTATAGGATTTAATTCAGAGAAGATGAAACATTGTCTAATTCTATCTTTAAGAAATTGGTTAATAGTTTACCTCAACTGTCAATATTTTATGGATGATTCAATATCAATATGAGAACATGCTAACATTTTATAATCTTACATTCAGTCCAACGAGATTTGTGAATACAACTATACATATTGAAAGATAAATTTATGCATCTGGCCTGATTGTATATACTACATATGAATTGACCGCTCATCGAGTGTTCTTTTTACGTACCATTGAAATCGTCTGTATATTGATTGCTCATGAGTACATAATCAATATGGGTATTTTTTATTCTATGAATTCTTTGATCTGAAATTTTTGTTTCTATTAATGTAGTAACAGTCTCTATCAATATACTTTTGTAAGACTCGAGAAATGTAAATAGTTATCAATTTCTTAATGCAGGTCTCTTTGACACAAATTCCATTAATTCCTCAGTGGAATTTTTTCAAAGCCATATTGCCAAATGCATTGAGCTTGCTAAGGATGGAGTTCACGGAGTTCTTTACGTGGTATCAGTTAAAAACCGCTTTACTCCAGAAGAAGCTGGTATTCTGGATAGCTTGCAATTTTTATTTGGACACGACATCATCAACTACGTGGTGCTTGTCTTTACTGCTGGCGATGAGCTAGAAAACGATGATTTGACATTAGAAGACTACTTGAATGACTGTCCACCACAACTCCAGGTTAGATTCAGTCCTCGAAGCCTATACTTTATTCCATTTTTCCTACAATCCATAACATTTGTAGTAGAAAGTTTGTTTATCTCTAAATTTTCTTATAAATTATCGTCATCAGATGGAGCATGTAGCTACCTACAAAGAGGAATATTGAACGATAATATGCTTATTGACCAATTGTAAGAAACTTATCTAGATTAGTATAATTGTATGAACCATATATTATATAAAACAATATGCATTTTATAGACAAAACCTACAGATCCATCAAGGCCTAATTATATATGTAAATGTTTTTCAAGTCTTTTAGACTCAATCTTGACATCATTTTTTCTTCAATATGTACCCAAAAAATCTCACTCTTAAATTATTCTTAGATTAAAGAAGTTTGTCAAGTTGGGGCTCCAATACTATGTAAGGGTTGATTGTTAGCTATAATACTCTAGTATTGCCTACATAAAAGAGATTACATTCCACATTATGGTGCAATAAAATTCCAAAGATAAATAATGAATAAATGAATATACCTACAAAATGTATTTTAGCAAGAAATCCTTGGACATAGACTAGAGTTCTAAGGCCGTTGTAGTCTTAGGCCCTAAAATATACCCTTTTAAGAAAGTCAAGGAATCATATCAATATGATTGATTATTTAGCTAATAGAATATAGATAACATATATTTTACATAAGATTAAGACCGAAAACTAATTTTATTGACTGTTGTTCTATAGTATATCTTATACACCCTTATATCTCCTTATGAATCCATATTATATCCCTCTTCTCATATACTCCATCTATTCTACTATCTCAAAAATGTGTCCCTTTATTAAGTCCAGTACAAGTGATTGCATATCACAATAAGTATACTTGTATGATGGGGTGTCACTTATTCATACTGCCCCTAGTCTATATATTGTGTTATAATTATTGTTGAGAATATCCTTAATGTGGTGAGAAACAACATGATTATTGGGTCTTGACTACCCTAATCCTAGAAACATTGTTCCTCTTCTGAACTATGATTTTTCCTCAAGATAAATTTTTTGCACTATAAGGATATCCTCTTATATATCCTAGAGGCTTTTAAAATTATTCTCCACTAAGATAATGCCAATTAGAGTTGATGTATGTAGACCTCAACTTGAATTTTTTTTTTGTGGGAATTCAAATGGTCTAGAGGGAGTAGTTAGCATCCTAGTTTATAACAATGATACATGGGAACAATAGATTATTCTAGTTATCGAAACCTTTTCAAATTCTTTTCATTATGCTTTTAGGTTCTCATACTAGCCATCCAATATTTTATATATACTTAAGTCTTTCCTTTCCTATCATGTAGTGCAATGTAGCTCAAATTTTTTCTATCGATCTTCAAGTAAAATATATTCATAAACAAGGTTTTAGTTATTCTATTACCATTTTCTATAGTAAGAGAAACTAGTATATGTTATTTGTATACCATTTAGTGGTCTTTATTGTGTTGATATAATTCCTCAATGTGGAGAATACATTAACACCCTTTGACCTATCTTCATCCATTTTCACCTCGATAAGCTTGATAATAACTTGTAATCTTTGGATTGAGGTATGCCTAAAATATTTATATGTTATGATCCTTAGCTATACGAATAGTTTCTAGGGTTAGTCCCCTTAAGCATCAGGGAACTTAAGCTTTATCTTTTGACAAAATATTCTATTTGATCTTACTATCCATGTGATGCTTGAGTGTAGGATATCTCCTAATTAAAACTTATGTATTGATGAGATCTTTTTAACGTTCAATTGTAATCTAATCGACAAGAATTCGAAGAGCTTTTTAGGGGCTACTACTTGGTATCCTTTTATTTGGCTAGAAAGTCCTTGATATGTTGAATCAGTGATATGTAGATAGTGATGGTGATTTTGAGGACCTTGAAGTTTGAGAAAAATATTTTAATGACGTAAATTTATATTTTGCATCCTTCTCCCATAAGCCTTGATAAGCCTATAAATAATTCTATCATATTTTTAATGAAATTAAACTCTCCAAAGAACTTCCTATACTAATCATGAGAGGAGGGTTAAATTAAAATTATCTAAACTATTTACAATAGGTAGAGACCTGGATGAATGTTTTAGAGTCATTAACTAAGGTTATGCATAGAGAGATGTTTAGATGGTGTTTTGAGGTGATGGGCCTAATGGACCATAACCAAGAAATTATTGTGTAGATACTCTCTTTACTCTTGCAAGATGTTTGACAAGTGGGAGAATATGAAGAAAAATGTGTCTCAACCTTTCATTTACATACGGATACTATTTATAGTAATTTTACATTTGACCATGGATTTTTCTAAACTTTCATGAAAGCTTCAAAGGGAATTGATAAGCAGGTTGATAAATTTTTATTGGAAGATCATGCATAGATTTATTTCCTTGATAAAATCTTCTATTTTTTCAATTTATCCTTACTATCCACATGATGTGCTCAAGGATCAAGCTATAACCAGCTACACTAGCTTCAAAAGAAATTTTTTTTTTATAAACCTCTTATGTGTACAAATTTGAATTTATAAAAAATAATTTAACAATGTCCAAAATGGGAAATTTAATATCTTGAAATATAAACATGATATTGCAATCAAAATTACTAGCATGCTTATCTAGTACATATGAATCTTGTGGGAAATTTTAGGAAAAATATGTGTTGAAATGTAAAATTACTAGAAATAGTGATCTTATCTAAATTGAAGTTTGAGATATTCCCACTTTATGAAGACATTATAAGAGAAAATTGAGTATATACATAATAATTTAACTTCTATGAGATATTAGGTCTATATACTCTTAATAAATTTATAATATTCATCAATGAACCTACCTTAAACAATGTTTCCAAACCAACCTCAATAATATCTTTTATAAAATGATAATGAACATCAATGTTGTTGGCCTATCCATTAAAGGTCAACGTCCAAGGTCATTGAACGCATCATGAGCATCTTCGGATCACTTATGAAATATATGAAGAATGATGCAGGAGCATCCTGGGTGTAAGAGCAATCTTGCATCACCCAAAAATATTTCTATTTTTGTATTCAATAAGGGCTATTTTGTGCAGAGCTGCTATTTATGGAAAGTTACTATTTTTGGTAATTTTCGTATGTGCTCAGAATGATCTTATTTCTTTCTTGGAGGTTCATTTTGGTCATATAAGTCTGCCAGTAAAGTTTCATTGCCAGATCAAGTGTATATTGGAAGATATTGAAGATTTTCAGTATTGGCAGCAGGGTACAGAAACTTTGAACTCAATTTTGAAGGCTTTAGAGGCCCCGGACGAGGTCAAAAATTCGGGTGACAAGCGCTTGCGCCGGTCAAGCCTGTAGAGCGCTTCGTGGCATTTTCAAAATGGGGTTATAATAGCCGAGCGGGTCAACTGGTGATGACTTATGGTCTTCGGAAGTTGGGCCACCAGAAATGGCGAAAAATAATTTTCTTCAAAATTTCTGTTCGGGTTTCAAAGGTTATCTTGAGCCGACTATGATGTAATAAAATGTAAAATAAAATAATTCTAAGTTTGGTCGGCCTTATTGGCTAAAATTCTGGAACCTTCCCAGGTGGTGGATAATTGCCTATATAAGGAAGGCTGTATTATTGTCTTAGGCAGTTCAGAATAGTTCTGGGTAATAGTTCGAGGCTTTGTCCTACAGAATATTGTAAGGGAATGCCCATGTGGCTTTGCATATTGTAATTCTGAAAGTTTGTAATTCCACATTTGTGGAGATAATAAGAAGCCAATTTTCTGTTCTTGCATATTGTTGTTGTTTCTCTATATCTGTTATGTGTTTGTGGTATTAAGGGGAGCACCCTTCATCAAGTGGTATCAGAGCAGGTTTTCTTGAGTGTGTAAACAGATCGCCGACTGTGAGGCAGTTTGCACCAGGACTGTGGTTAGGGTTTCAGCGCGCATCGCGAAAATGCCTCCATGAAGAGAACGTGGCGGAAGAGCTGGTGTTGTGACACCTGAGGTTAGAGAGCTGTAGAGACAAGTGCGAGCATTGCAAGAAGAGATTCGCAGAGGAATGAATCTTAATGTCAGAGATGAAAGTGAGGATGAAGCCGAAGAAGAATATCAAGAAGGAGAAGTTGAAATTATGAACCAGGAGGAAGAAAGACTTTTTCGGGCGATTTCCAAGATTGGGAAAAGACCTAAGATTGAGGTTCCTACATTTTCTAGAAATCTTAACCCAGAGGAATTGATCGATTGGATCAATGAATGTGAAGAATATTTTGAGTACGAAGATGTTGACGATCCTGATAGAGTCAAATTTGCGAAGCCCAGACTGAAAGGTCATGCGAAGATCTGGTGGCAAGAAATTCAATTGGAGCGAAATAGAAGAGGGAAAGATAAAATCACAAGATGGGATCGGATGGTGGATAAATTGAAGTGACAGTTCATTCCTGTTGATTATGAGCTTGACCTACTGAAGAAAATGCAGAGTTTGAAGCAAGCAGGAACATCTGTTCAGGAGTATACGGAGGAGTTCTATCGACTCCTCATCAGAACAGGCCATGTCGAAGCTGATAAGGAGAAAGTTGCCCGATACCTTAATGGGTTAAGGCCAAGCATTCAGGAGGAGTTGAATCTGGTTCGAATGAACAGTATTCAAGAGGCATACCAGTTTGCCCTAAAAGTAGAGGAAAAGCTGAACAAGAAGTTCGAGAGCAGACAAAATAGAAGAGGTCGCGGTGGACGATCTGGTGGACGGTCATATGGTGGCCGAAATGAAGATCTGAAAAAGAAGGATGAGGCCAGTAGCAGTCAGAATCAGCGTGGAAATAATTCCAATCGCTTTCAGGATCAGAATAATAGAGATCAGAGGGGAAGAGGAAGAGGACAAGGATCTGGACGAGGAGGCTTCCGTGGAACATGTTTTCACTGTGGAGAAGAAGGTCATAGGGCATTTGAATGTCCTCAGCGCCAAGGCAGAACAGACAGGAGAAATGAAGGCTAGGCCAGAGTTGCGCATGTAGATGAAGATACCAGATCATCAAATTCTGAAGCTGCTGAAAAAGGAGAAACGTTGATTAACAGAAGAGTCCTGTTGAGTGGTGAGAATGAACCTAAGCAAAGGAGGAGTCTGTTTCGCACTAGATGCAAGTGTGAGGGTAAATGCTGTGATGTGATTATCGATAGTGGAAGCACTGACAATTTAGTGTCAGAAGAGATGGTGACAAAGTTGAAGCTCAAGAGACAGAAACACCCACATCCATATCAGATTGCCTGGGTGCAGGATGACCACAAGGTCATGGTCAGTGAACAGTGCCTGGTAAAGTTCAAGATCGGCGGGTACCAAGATGAGGTACTATGTGATATCATCTCTATGGATGCATGTCATATGTTGTTAGGTAGACCGTGGCAGTTTGACAGATGTGCTGTACATGATGGTCGTGCGAATACCTATTCCCTGACAAAGGATGGAGTGCGGCATAAGCTAAAACCATTGAAGGAGACTGAAGAAAAGGTATGTGGTAATGCAAGAATAACATTTGTTGATGGAAGAAAATTCCTAGATGGTATGAGGCATGAGCATGTGTGTTTTGCCTTAATTCCAAAAGTTGGTAAAGAAGAAGTAGAGGATGTACCTGTAGAGGTCGCAGATTTGTTGAATGAGTTTCAGGATATTGTATCTGATAATGTACCTGATGGATTACCACCGGTAAGGGAGATCAGTCATCAGATGGATTTGATTCCAGGACCCAGTTTGCCAAACAAGGCAGCACATAGAATGACACCAGCAGAAAGTGAAGAGTTGAACAGACAAGTACACGAGTTATTGCAGAAGGGGTTGATTCGAGAGAGTCTGAGTCCCTGTGCTGTACCTGCGGTATTAGCACCAAAGAAGAATGGAGAGTGGAGGATGTGTACAGATTCCAGAGCAATAAATAAGATCACAATCAAGTACAGGTTTCCATTGCCACGAATGGATGATATTATGGACTGTTTGAGTGGAGCTGTGTATTTTTCAAAGATAGATCTGAAAAGCAGATATCATCAGATTCAGATCAGAGAGGGAGATGAATGGAAGCCTGCCTTCAAGACAAAGGAAGGACTGTATGAATGGTTAGTCATGCCTTTTGGGCTAACCAATGCACCGAGCACTTTCATGCGGCTCATGAATGAGGTTCTAAAAGAATTTCTGGGTAAGTTTGTCATTGTTTACCTAGATGATATTTTGATCTTTAGTAAGACATTGGATGAGCATATGATGCATATTCATATGGTATTTGAGAAGTTGAGAGAAGAGAAATTGTTGATTAATTTGAAGAAGTGCAGTTTTGTGAAGAAAGAGTTAGTGTATTTGGGATTTGTAGTTTCAGCAGAAGGTCTGAAAATAGACCCAGAGAAGGTACAGGCTATCCTTGAATGGCCTACTCCAAGGAGTGCTACTGAGGTAAGATCTTTTCATGGTCTAGCTAGATTTTACAGAAAGTTTATCAGAAATTTTAGCAGTATTTGTGGACCCTTGATTGAAACAATGAGAGGGGATAGGAAAGAGTTTAAGTGGACTAAAGGAGCAGAAAAGAGTTTTCAATTATTGAAACAAAAAGTTACAGAACAACCTGTTTTAGCACTTCCAGATTTTAACAAGGTGTTTCAAGTAGATTGTGATGCTAGTGGTACTGCAATAGGAGCTGTTATGAGCCAATAAGGTAAACCTGTTGCATATTTTAGTGAGAAATTAAATGATGCCAAGAGAAAATATTCTGTTTATGATCAGGAATTTTATGCTATAGTTCAGGCATTAAAGAAGTGGAGACATTATCTGCTTCCTAAGGAGTTTGTTTTGTATACTGATCATCAAGCTTTGCAATATTTGAATAGTCAAGGAAAATTGAATCAAAGGCATTTGAAATGGGTTGAGTTTTTGCAGAGTTATACATTTGTTTTGAAACACAGGAGTGGAAAGTCTAATAGAGTTGCAGATGCTCTTAGCAGAAGGCAACTATTGCTGACAGAAATACAGATTGAAGTGGTTGGGTTCAAGGAACTCAAGAATTTGTATCCAGAAGATCCTGATTTTGGTGAAGCATGGAAAGCTTGTACAGAACCTGTTACTCTAGACAGGACAAAATGGTTGGATTTCATCATCCAGGATGATATGCTATTCAGAAGGAGTCAGTTGTGCATTCCACGAAGTTCTATGAGGGAGAATCTCATCAGGGAGAAGCATAGCGGGGGATTGGCTGGACATTTTGGTCATGATAAAACTCTTGGTTTGGTTAGTGAGAATTATTATTGGCCACAGTTGCAGTAAGATGTGAAGAACTTTGTACAGAGTTGCAGAGTATGTCAGATGGCGAAAGGAGTGAAGCAGAATACAGGGTTGTATCAGCCATTACCTATACCAGAGAAGCCTTGGGAGGATATCAGTATGGACTTTGTTCTTGGTTTACCGAGGACTCAGCGGGGACACGATTCAATTTTTGTGGTAGTTGACAGATTTTCAAAGATGACACATTTTATTCCCTGCAAGAAGACTAATGATCTTGTTCATGTAGCAGAATTGTTTTTCAGAGAAGTAGTGAGACTTCATGGTTTGCCAAAAACCATAGTTTCAGATCGGGACACTAAGTTTGTTGGATATTTCTGGCGTACATTGTGGAAGAAGTTGAAGACAGATTTGAAGTTCAGTTCATCACATCATCCACAGACTGATGGATAGATAGAGGTGGTGAATAAGAGTTTGGGAAATTTGCTGAGATGTTTGGTTGGAGATAAGCCAACAGGATGGGATTTGATTTTACCACAGACGGAATTTGCATACAATAATTCTGTCAACAGGAGCACTGGTAAATCACCATTCCAGATTGTATATGGAAGTAGTCCAAGAAATGCATCTGAATTGAGGAAGATAGATAAAGGAGAAATAAGTAGTGCTGAAGCTGAGGATTTTGCCGAACACTTGAAGAACATCCATGAAGAGGTGAGGAAGCATATTACCAAGATGAATGCACAGTATAAGGCTAAGGCAGATGAAAAAAGGAGGTATAAGGAATTTTAGGTCGGCGATGAAGTCATGGTTCATTTGCAGAAGGAGTGATTTCCAGTTGGTACATATAACAAGCTGAAAATGAAGAAGTTTTGACCATGTAGGATACTGAAGAAACATGATTCAGGAAATGCATATGAGGTAGAATTGCCTACTGAGCTAAATATTTCACCAGTGTTTAACATTTCAGATCTGACAGAGTATCATGAGGGAGGTGTTGAAGATGAGATCACAGCAGCACAGTGGAGTATTCCAGCAACTAGTTCAGACACTAAGGAGATTGAAGATATACTGGACAGTCGTGTTGGCAGAAGCACAAGGAACAGGACATATGAAGAATATCTGGTCAAGTGGAAAGGACGACCTGTTGAAGATTCATCATGGCTAACAAAGGAGGAGGTTAACCGTCTTGGCTTTCCTCTACACACCTGAGTCGTGACAGGGTCACTTCTCAAATTACCCTGGGTGTCTGATGCAAGAGCATCCTGGGTGTAAGAGCAATCTTGCATCACCCAAAAATATTTCTATTTTTGTATTCAATAAGGGCTATTTTGTGCAGAGCTGCTATTTATGGAAAGTTACTATTTTTGGTAATTTTTGTATGTGCTCAGAATGATCTTATTTCTTTCTTGGAGGTTCATTTTGGTCATATAAGTCTGACAGTAAAGTTTCATTGCCAGATCAAGTGTATATTGGAAGATATTGAAGATTTTCGGTATTGGCAGCATGGTACAGAAACTTTGAACTCAATTTTGAAGGCTTTAGAGGCCCCGGACGAGGTCGAAAATTCAGGTGACAAGCGCTTGCACCGGTCAAGGTTGTAGAGCGCTTCGTGGCGTTTCCGAAATGGGGTTATAATAGCCGAGCGGGTCAACTGGTGATTACTTATGGTCTTCGGAAGTTGGGCCACCTGAAATGGCAAAAAATAATTTTCTTAAAAATTTCTGTTCGGGTTTCAAAGGTTATCTTGAGCCGACTATGATGTAATAAAATGTAAAATAAAATAATTCTAAGTTTGGTCGGCCTTATTGGCTAAAATTCTGGAACCTTCCCAGGCGGTGGATAATTGCCTATATAAGGAAGGCTGTATTATTGTCTTAGGCAGTTCAGAATAGTTCTGGGTAATAGTGCGAGGCTTTGTCCTACAGAATATTGTAAGGGAATGCCCATGTGGCTTTGCATATTGTAATTCTGAAAGTTTATAATTCCACATTTGTGGAGATAATAAGAAGCCAATTTTCTATTCTTGCATATTGTTGTTGTTTCTCTATATCTGTTATGTGTTTGTGGTATTAAGGGGAGCACCCTTCATCAAGTGGTATCAGAGCAGGTTTTTTTGAGTGTGTAAACAGATCACCGACTGTGAGGCAGTTTGCACCAGGACCGTGGTTAGGGTTTTAGCGCGCATCATGAAAATGCCTCCACGAAGAGAACGTGGCGGAAGAGCTGGTGTTGTGACACCTGAGGTTAGAGAGCTGCAGAGACAAGTGCGAGCATTGCAAGAAGAGATTCGCAGAGGAATGAATCTTAATGTCAGAGACGAAAGTGAGGATGAAGCCGAAGAAGAATATCAAGAAGGAGAAGTTGAAATTATGAACCAGGAGGAAGAAAGACTTTTTCGGGCGATTTCCAAGATTGGGAAAAGACCTAAGATTGAGGTTTCTACATTTTCTAGAAATCTTAACCCAGAGGAATTGATTGATTGGATCAATGAATGTGAAGAATATTTTGAGTACGAAGATGTTGACGATCCTGATAGAGTCAAATTTGCGAAGGCCAGACTGAAATGTCATGCGAAGATCTGGTGGCAAGAAATTCAATTGGAGTGAAATAGAAGAGGGAAAGATAAAATCACAAGATGGGATCAGATGGTGGATAAATTGAAGCGATAGTTCATTCCTATTGATTATGAGCTTGACCTACTGAAGAAAATGCAGAGTTTGAAGCAAGCAGGAAGATCTGTTCAGGAGTATACGGAGGAGTTCTATCGACTCCTCATCAAAACAGGCCATGCCGAAGCTGATAAGGAGAAAGTTGCCCGATACCTTAATGGGTTAAGGCCAAGCATTTAGGAGGAGTTGAATCTGGTTCGAATGAACAGTATTGAAGAGGCATACTAGTTTTCCCTAAAAATAGAGGAAAAGCTGAACAAAAAGTTCGAGAGTAGACAAAATGGAAGAGGTCGCGGTGGACGATCTGGTGGACGGTCATATGGTGGCCGAAATGAAGATCTGAAAAAGAAGGATGAGGCCAGTAGCAGTCAGAATCAGCGTGGAAATAATTCCAATCGCTTTCAGGATCAGAATAATAGAGATCAGAGGGGAAGAGGAAGAGGACAAGGATCTGGACGAGGAGGCTTCCGTGGAACATGTTTTCACTGTGGAGAAGAAGGTCATAGGGCATTTGAATGTCCTCAGCGCCAAGGCAGAATAGACAGGAGAAATGAAGGCCAGGCCAGAGTTGCGCATGTAGATGAAGATGCCAGATCATCAAATTCTGAAGATGCTGAAAGAGGAGAAACATTGATTAACAGAAGAGTCCTGTTGAGTGGTGAGAATGAACCTGAGCAAAGGAGGAGTCTGTTTCGCACTAGATGCAAGTGTGAGGGTAAATGCTGTGATGTGATTATCGATAGTGGAAGCACTAACAATTTGGTGTCAGAAGAGATGGTGATAAAGTTGAAGCTCAAGAGACAGAAACACCCACATCCATATCGGATTGCCTGGGTGCAGGATGACCACAAGGTCATGGTCAGTGAACAGTGCCTGGTAAAGTTCAAGATCGGCGGGTACCAAGATGAGGTACTATGTGATATCATCTCTGTGGATGCATGTCATATGTTGTTAGGTAGACCGTGGCAGTTTGACAGATGTGCTGTACATGATGGTCGTGCGAATACCTATTCCCTGACAAAGGATGGAGTGCGGCATAAGCTAAAACCATTGAAGGAGACTGAAGAAAAGGTATGTGGTAATGCAAGAATAACATTTGTTGATGGAAGAAAATTCCTAGATGGTATGAGGCATGAGCATGTGTGTTTTGCCTTAATTCCAAAAGTTGGTAAAGAAGAAGTAGAGGATGTACCTGTAGAGGTCACAGATTTGTTGAATGAGTTTCAGGATATTGTATCTGATAATGTACCTGATGGATTACCACCGGTAAGGGAGATCAGTCATCAGATGGATTTGATTCCAGGACCCAGTTTGCCAAACAAGGCAGCACATAGAATGACACCAGCAGAAAGTGAAGAGTTGAACAGACAAGTACACGAGTTATTGCAGAAGGGGTTGATTCGAGAGAGTCTGAGTCCCTGTGCTGTACCTGCGGTATTAGCACCAAAGAAGAATGGAGAGTGGAGGATGTGTACAGATTCCAGAGCAATAAACAAGATCACAATCAAGTACAAGTTTCCATTGCCACGAATGGATGATATTATGGACTGTTTGAGTGGAGCTGTGTATTTTTCAAAGATAGATCTGAAAAATGGATATCATCAAATTCGGATCAGAGAGGGAGATGAATGGAAGACTGCCTTCAAGACAAAGGAAGGACTGTACGAATGGTTAGTCATGCCTTTTGGGCTAACCAATGCACCGAGCACTTTCATGCGGCTCATGAATGAGGTTCTAAAAGAATTTCTGGGTAAGTTTGTCATTGTTTACCTAGATGATATTTTGATCTTTAGTAAGACATTGGATGAGCATATGATGCATATTCATATGGTATTTGAGAAGTTGAGAGAAGAGAAATTGTTGATTAATTTGAAGAAGTGCAGTTTTTTGAAGAAAGAGTTAGTGTATTTGGGATTTGTAGTTTCGGCAGAAGGTCTGAAAATGGACCCAGAGAAGGTACAAGCTATCCTTGAATGGCCTACTCCAAGGAGTGCTACTGAGGTAAGATCTTTTCATGGTCTAGCTAGCTTTTACAGAAAGTTTATCAGAAATTTTAGCAGTATTTGTGGACCCTTGACTAAAACAATGAGAGGGGATAGGAAAGAGTTTAAGTGGACTAAAGGAGCAGAAAAGAGTTTTTAATTATTGAAACAAAAAGTTACAGAACAACCTGTTTTAGCACTTCCAAATTTTAACAAGGTGTTTCAAGTAGATTGTGATGCTAGTGGTACTGCAATAGGAGCTGTTATGAGCCAAGAAGGTAAACCTGTTGCGTATTTCAGTGAGAAATTAAATGATGCCAAGAGAAAATATTCTGTTTATGATCAGGAATTTTATGCTATAATTCAGGCATTAAAGAAGTGGAGACATTATCTGCTTCCTAAGGAGTTTGTTTTGTATACTGATCATCAAGCTTTGCAATATTTGAATAGTCAAGGAAAATTAAATCAAAGGCATTTGAAATGGGTTGAGTTTTTGCAGAGTTATACATTTATTTTGAAACACAGGAGTGGAAAGTCTAATAGGGTTGCAGATGCTCTTAGCAGAAGGCAACTATTGCTGACAGAAATGCAGATTGAAGTGGTTGGGTTCAAGGAACTCAAGAATTTGTATCCAGAGGATCCTGATTTTGGTGAAGCTTGGAAAGCTTGTACAGAACCTGTTACTCTAGACAGGACAAAATGGTTGGATTTCATCATCCAGGATGATATGCTATTCAGAAGGAGTCAGTTGTGCATTCCACGAAGTTCTATGAGGGAGAATCTCATCAGGGAGAAGCATAGTGGGGGATTGGCTGGACATTTTGGTCGTGATAAAACTCTTGGTTTGGTTAGTGAGAATTATTATTGGCCACAGTTGCAGCAAGATGTGAAGAACTTTGTACAGAGTTGCAGAGTATGTCAGATGGCGAAAGGAGTGAAGCAGAATACAGGGTTGTATCAGCCATTACCTATACCAGAGAAGCCTTGGGAGGATATCAGTATGGACTTTGTTCTTGGTTTACCGAGGACTCAGCGGGGACACGATTCAATTTTTGTGGTAGTTGACAGATTTTCAAAGATGACACATTTTATTCCCTGCAAGAAGACTAATGATGCTGTTCATGTAGCAGAATTGTTTTTCAGAGAAGTAGTGAGACTTCATGGTTTTCCAAAGACCATAGTTTCAGATCGGGACACTAAGTTTGTTGGATATTTCTGGCGTACATTGTGGAAGAAGTTGAAGACAGATTTGAAGTTCAGTTCATCACATCATCCACAGACTGATGGACAGACAGAGGTGGTGAATAGGAGTTTGGAAAATTTGCTGAGATGTTTGGTTGGAGATAAGCCGACAGGATGGGATTTGATTTTACCACAGGCGGAATTTGCATACAATAATTCTGTCAACAGGAGCACTGGTAAATCACCATTCCAGATTGTATATGGAAGTAGTCCAAGAAATGCATCTGAATTGAGGAAGATAGATAAACGAGAAATAAGTAGTGCTGAAGCTGTGGATTTTGCCGAGCACTTGAAGAACATCCATGAAGAGGTGAGGAAGCATATTACCAAGATGAACACACAGTATAAGGCTAAGGCAGATGAGAAAAGGAGGTATAAGGAATTTCAGGTCGGCGATGAAGTCATGGTTCATTTGTGGAAGGAGCGATTTCCAGTTGGTACATATAGCAAGCTGAAAATGAAGAAGTTTGGACCATGTAGGATACTGAAGAAACATGATTCAGGAAATGCATATGAGGTAGAATTGCCTACTGAGCTAAATATTTCACCAGTGTTTAACATTTCAGATCTGACAGAGTATCATGAGGGAGGTGTTGAAGATGAGATCACAGTAGCACAGTGGAGTATTCCAGCAACTAGTTGAGACACTAAGGAGATTGAAGATATACTGGACAGTCGTGTTGGCAGAAGCACAAGGAACAAGACATATGAAGAATATCTGGTCAAGTGGAAAGGAAGACCTGTTGAAGATTCATCATGGCTAACAAAGGAGGAGGTTAACCGTCTTGGTTTTCCTCTACACACCTGAGTCGTGACAGGGTCACTTCTCAAATTACCCTGGGTGTCTGATGCAGGAGCATCCTGGGTGTAAGAGCAATCTTGCATCACCCAAAAATATTTTTGTTTTTGTATTCAATAAGGGCTATTTTGTGCAGAGCTACTATTTATGGAAAGTTACTATTTTTGGTAATTTTTGTATGTGCTCAGAATGATCTTATTTCTTTCTTGGAGGTTCATTTTGGTCATATAAGTCTACCAGTAAAGTTTCATTGCCAGATCAAGTGTATATTGGAAGATATTGAAGATTTTCGATATTGGCAGCAGGGTACAGAAACTTTGAACTCAATTTTGAAGGCCTTAGAGGCCCCGGACGAGGTTGAAAATTTGGGTGATGAGCGCTTGCGCCGGTCAAGCCTGTAGAGCACTTCGTGGCATTTCCGAAATGGGGTTATAATAGCCGAGCGGGTCAACTGGTGATGACTTATGGTCTTCGGAAGTTGGGCCACCTGAAATGGTGAAAAATAATTTTCTTCAAAATTTCTGTTCGGGTTTCAAAGGTTATCTTGAGCCGACTATGATGTAATAAAATGTAAAATAAAATAATTCTAAGTTTGGTCGGCCTTATTGGCTAAAATTCTGGAACCTTCCCAGGCGGTGGATAATTGCCTATATAAGGAAGGCTGTATTATTGTCTTAGGCAGTTCAGAATAGTTCTGGGTAATAGTTCGAGGCTTTGTCCTACAGAATATTGTAAGGGAATGCCCATGTGGCTTTGCATATTGTAATTCTGAAAGTTTGTAATTCCACATTTGTGGAGATAATAAGAAGCCAATTTTCTATTCTTGCATATTGTTGTTGTTTCTCTATATCTGTTATGTGTTTGTGGTATTAAGGGGAGCACCCTTCATCAAAGAACTTCCTAGCCAAATAAATAAAACTCTAACTAGTAGCATATCTTCTATTTTCTTTTGGTTACAGAACAAGTAAATTTAAAGAATATATGATCATCAATATAAAGGTTTCAATTATAAGACATCATACATCAAACAACCCAAGACAAAGTCCTCAAAAATCACAATGGTAGTAAGATTAGATAGAAGGTTTTTTATGTGAAATATATATATACATAATTTTGCAACAAAAAATTTACCAGCATGGTTATCCACCGCATCCAATGTTTAGGGAAAAGTTGTGAAAAAATTAGTTCTCAAATGTAAAGTTTTTGAAAATAAGTTAACCTTATGTAAATGCAAGGTTCAAACACCATTTGCCTAACATTATTTTCATATTTGCTAAAATATTTACAAGCTTGAAAAATAAAATTTTATGCAATTGTTTTAAAGATTACAAAGGGTTTTATATTACCCTCCTCTCAAGATTAGTTTAGGAAGCTATTTTCAACCTTAATTTCATTGCACATATGATGGAAGCCATTCTATTGACCTATCAAGGCTTATAGTAGAAGGATGCAAAATATAAATTTGCACTATTAAAAAATTCTCTCAACCTCCAAGGCTATCAAGTGCACCCTCATTGTTGGCATATCACTAATAAAAAATATGGAGCTCCTCGAAAACTGAACGAAACTCCAACTAGTATCTCGTATACAACTTGTCCAACTACCTTTGGCTAGATCATAAGAGAATTTCAAACATATCTCATTAGTACACAAGTTTTAATCTGGATATATTTAACATTATGAAACTCAAGATTAAATCTTGAAATATCAAGTCAATAGTAAGATCAAATAGAATATTTTATCATGGTGATAAATCTAAAGACTATATATCATTGAAAAATATTTAACTCCTCAAATATCATGTCAATAGTAAAATCAAATAGAAGATTTTATCAAGGTGATAAATCTTGGGACTTGTCTAGCCCTTTTAAAGATTTAGGAAATGTTTTGGAAGAATCTATGTTAAAATGTAAACTTAGTATAAATGGAAACCTAATCTAAATGTAATTTTCATACACCATTCCTAACATTTTTCCAATTATTAAACACCTTGCAAGAGAAAAGGTCCAATGACTTTAAATACCATCTAAACTTAATTGTCTGCATATCCTTAGGTAATAAATCTTACTCTTCTAAAATTTTAATGCCTTGGATGTTCCTTAATGGACCAAAAGTATTTGTGCCTAGTATATTCAATCATAGCTTAATAGATTGCATCACGAACTTTGTGGCACTTCAAATAGTTCATCAATTTGATGTGTAGTTCACAAGTTATGATCTTTAAAAGTTGAAACTCATAAAATAAGAATTATGAAACTGCATTGGACACATTATTGAGCTCTGAGATATATTGGTGTGTATCAGTGTATTTTTTGACACATCATAGCTAACCTTGATAAAATAAACACCATGTTTTTTTTAGCATGTGGTTTTATAATACCATTTGATGGTTTTGCATATTGTATCTGTTATACATTAGGTACATAGAATATATGATATGTGTTGGCAAGTTGGCTATACTAGTGTATATGACTTGATATAGTGTTGTCCTTATGAAAACAAAGTCATATAGCAGTTTGGAGTCAGTGCACTTGATGAGAAGATCTGAAATCGGTTAAGTGTTGAAGATTGGATAGTGTATAAAGTTCTTGCAGCTCAGAGCATCAACGCATGTGCGTATGGAAGAATTATGGTATGTGCCCTAGAAGTTAAGTTTTTAAGACTATAATTATGCTTAGTCTATGAGAGCATAAGTAGATGTGCAAGGATGAGAAAGTTACGGTCAGTTGAAGACATGCAGCTAGTGAGTGCCAGAGAAGAACAAAGCATGAAGCCAATAGTTAGTATTTTGGTTTGTAGATATAATGTAATATTGTAAACGCTATGTGCCTATTATATTTAGGTTATCAAAATGTATACTTGTTTTTTTTTTAAGCACATTTAAGCCAATTCATTTGGAAGTGTTGTTTGTAATAGGTCTAAGGGCCGACCTAGTTGTCTATTTTGTATGCAGATATAAATATAAGATGAACCCATTGTATTAGACATGGAAGTTGATATAGAGTTGTGATAAGCAGAGCAGAAGTATGCAAAGAGTCAAGAAGATGTATTAGAGCTTTGTAAGAGGTCAAAGCATCAGCACATCAAAGGAACTGATCTGACAAGCAGTGTCATAGTGACATTTCATCCTGCAGATATGTGTATTTGAGATCAAAAGGTTGTAGCCTTCACCGCTTGAGAAGTGAGATCTTGGATAGTGTGTCCTCTCCCTTGATAGGCACTATTGTAAAAGAATTCTAATATCATCCAACCCTTAACAAGGTCTATTGTACTTAAATAATTGTAAAGAAACTCCTAATAGGGTTAAGGATCTTCTAACAAGGATCACAAAACACTAGTGCAGAATATTCATGGGTGTCAATTCCCACCAGGGTTTTTACCTATTTGGGTTTCCTTGTAACCATATTGGTGTCATGTTTTGATTTCATGTTTCATGTTTATGTGAATTTTTAATTCATTACTCAAGCATATAAAGTTTAGTTTAAATATTAAAGTGAAAAGTTAAAATACAGTGAACACTAATTCACCCCCCCCTCTCAATGTTCCCATTCCTAACAATTGGTATTAGAGATCTGGTCCTCAGCAAAGAAGTTTAACCACTTGAGGAGATCATGGACAAAGTAGAAATAAAACATCTAAAAATAAATCTTGAAGCTTCTCTTGAAGACCTAGACAAATCAGAAAGAGAAATTGAAGAACTAAAAGAAAAAGTTAGTGATGCACAATTAGTTATTAAAAGGCTAAGAAAGAATTTAAAAGAATGCTCTAACAGTGATCTAGGAGCAAAGGTCAAGAAGCTGAATGAAGAAAATGTATCTATGAAAGAACTACTTGAAGAGTTTGATGATAAGTTGATCAACAATCAAGAATTCTACAATGAACAAGTCAAAGAGAACCTTCAACTCAATGAAGAACTAAGGAAAGAAAACATGGAAATCTTGGAGCTAAGGAATAGAAATGAAAGCTTGGAGTTTGAATTGAAAGAAGAAAAGAATCATATTGACAAATTGCACACCAGTTATGATTTGATAGAATCTCAATTGTATGCAAGGAGATCCAAAGGAGACACTAGTTGTATTGGATACAATGAAGCACAAAATTAGATTGATAATATGCGAGCAAGAAAGGAGACACAAAAGGACTCTACTGATACTGAGAAGATTGAAGATCAAACCAAAGACAATGGTGCACCACCTAAGAATGAGCGGAAGCCTATAAAATAGACTTTTTTTGGATGTAACAAGCATGGACACATTGCAAGGAACTGTATAGAGGTAAGACATTTTAATGGTTACTATTATTCATGCAATAAATTTGGTCATAGAGCTATGAATTGAAGGACTAGTAAGAAGAACAGGATTCAACATGATCAAAGAAATCAGAATCAGACAAATGTAAGTTATCAGAATGTTACATGTCAGATATGTAACTATAATGGTCACTCAGCCAAAACATGTAAAATGGTGACTCATGTCAATGTGTCGAGGAATATAAGACCTCCATTTATTTTTTACTCTTGTAATAAGGCTAGACATATATCAAGGTTTTGTAGATCTAGGACACAAGGTCAGGAAAGCCCTAAAAAGGCTGAAGATCCAGTTTTGGATCCCAAAGGAGAAGTCAATTTTGTGAAAGCCTCTGAGGATGTGAGATTGATTTCATCAGAGAAAAATTAGGACAAGATTGATGAGTATGTATTGGATGCATCCCTAGTGGAAACCCCCTCTACATCTGGATGAATGGCCCTAAGGGTCATAGGGGGAGCTAATTTATCTCTAGACCCCTACGTGGCTGGTATACTCATTCTCAGAGTATGTGCCTTTGGACTTAAGCTTTTGGAGTATAAAGGAGCCTTCGTGCAAGAGTGCACATACTGATTGTTAGTAGAACAAAAGTTGGAAATGTTTAAATGACAGCCTAGTTTATGTGGCAATCATTAATGAAATAATTTCCACTTTAAGTACATAGAAAGTTGTTTGATTACTCATTGCATTCAAATTCAGAGTGATAGGAGAGAAGAAAGAGCCTTCAAAGTTATTGTGAAGACTTGAAGATTGATCTATCAGTGATTAGCAGTGCATTTGGCCAATTGTAGAAACCCTAGTTCTTCACGCCGATTCATAAGTCTTCAGATTATCTCAGAGATCAGTTGGAAAGTGATTAAACAAGTAAGTCATGGCCACTCCCATAGTTTTTGATGTTGTAGAGAAGAAGAGATATGTTTTCAAGAAGCACTAATTTAACTCAACCCTAGATGATTTAGAGGGAGCATTCTCCCACACACCTATGGATGTTATGCATGTCAAGGACATTAGGGCATATATCTATTGCAAGGAAAAACTAGTTGGGTTGGATAGGTTAAGGGTGCACATGGATACCATGTTGAAACCAGAAAAAAGATTCATGGATGAATATGTTAAATTAAATGATCACCCTATTGTTGAGTATGTTATGGCATATGAATTCTATGAGACACAATGGATAAAGATTTTATTGAGAAGAATTCATGATGATTTGTTTTGGATAGGTGATGTGCCAGTAAGAATCACCAGTGGCTTGATATATGAGATGATAGGCCTTTCTAAGAAAGGCGCCATCCTTCTTGTGGGTAAGGATGTCAGAAAGATGGTTGAGCAGACATGTAAGTCAAGGAGTGATAGGTGCGTGATGAAAATTGAACCTATTGAATAAGCACACATCAAATTGACATCTATGATACTGGGATACAAGTTTCATCACACCAGCAGGGTGAATAGTGTGTTTGTGGGGACAATTCTAGCAGCCATCATAATTGTGAAGGAAGATGGGGAGTTCAATCTCTGTTAGATCTTGCAAGCATAGCTGATTGATAACATCAAGGCCATCAAGCATGATAAGACCAAAATATTCAGGTTTGGGTCTTTAATCATTTACATGTACCTTCATATAGTTGGGAAAGTATCAAATATGTATTTGGACAAGTCCATTCCAACCATTCCGTAGATATCTGATAAGGCATCCATTGAGAGCACATTAAGAGATTACATCACATTGGAATTGAAGACCTTCAGGGCTAAGATGAAAATGAGGTACATGATTCTAGAGAGCATTGTGGAAAAGTATAAGGATTCAATTTATTTTATGGTAGAGATAGACACAACTTGTATGGAAGCTGTTGAACCAAGAACTAAGTGGATTCATCCACTTGGTTATGAGATAGAGGATCAGGTCCTTGAAGCATATGCATGAGTAATTCTATTAGCCCCCAAAGATCCTAATGAACCTAGATGGGGAACACATGAGGAGAAAACTAGAGAAGTAGATGCTAAACTTAACAGTGCAACAACAAAAAGAAAGGTTGCTAAAGTCACATCAGAGATCTTGAGGATTCATGGTGTGTCTCAAGAAGACCTTGATAAAGCAAGGGATGAAAAGATTGCTTTGGAAATTAAGAGTGCATCCAAAGTGGAAGCTAAGTCTGATGATCCCAAGATGAAGAAAGTGAAAATTGAAAAAGATGATAGTCAGAAGGGTAACGAAGATGATACTCCTTCTGCGCCCAAGGTAACCATTGACCTTACTACTCCTCCCAAGTATAAGGAAATGCCTAAGAGGAAGAAAGAGGTTGGTGCCAATCATCCATCCTCATGAGTCACAAGAAATAGAAGGAACACTTAAGCACCTCCTAAAGTAAGCTTCAAACTCAATCTCAATGTGCTAAGTGCCAGAATAGTTGATAAAGGAAGAATTGATCAAGTAGGGAAGTTTTATGATAAGTATAGTGAAATTGACAAGTCAGAGATTCATATCATGATCATAAAGCACATGATCAAGTTCAAAAGGATAGTTTTGGAACTAAAAGCAATGATTCCTGACAATATATGGAATATCCTTAAATTCCAAAAGAGACAGGATATTAAAGAAGATCTGCAGATAAGGGAAAAGATTCTTGATGATACCCTTCCTGTGTGTGAACTAGAAGAAAAGAAATTGTTGTTAGATCTATTAAAGCCTCACCTCAGAACTAAGAGAAGAACTCTAAACATAATGGATAAAAATTATGAGCTAATTGAAAAAGAGACAGAGAAAGCCTTTGAGAAGGTATTTATGAATAGAAACATGTATCCTCCTACTACATCCACAACTAATGTACCCATAATGGTTACCAAAGGGTTAGAGACCATCAAAGTACATTCTATAGGTCCTCAGGATTCAACACCTATAGTGGAAGTACAGTCTAAGGTAGACAAGTCTGTGCCCATGTTAGAATCACTCAAGGACAACACCATTATCATTGATAATGTGGAGATAGCCATGGTAGCCACTGACACATAATTGGACAAGTTTGAGGAAGCTTTTGCGAGCACACAAGAAGTTGAAAATTTATGTAGAAACACACCTCCCACTTATCAAGAAGAGGTATTGATTGAAAATATAATAGATGAGAAAGAAGAAGATAAGATGGAAGAAAAAGAGATAGAAAAAGAAGAAGAAGAAAAAGTGTCAAAAAAAGAAGATGAAATCAATGAACCATTAGTACATCTAGTCAAGGTTAAAGAAGAAGTGATGGGTAGCACTCCCATCACTCCCTCTGTAGCATTTTTCTCAAGTTTGACACCTGACATGTCCAGTTTGGAATCATGGAAAGAAGAAGACCTAATTAAGTTCAGCGTCTTAGCTATGGAGAAAGCAAAAGAAAAAGAAAGTGATGAGGAATCCTCTCCTAGTAGAATCAGTGATCATTTTGAACAATCTATTTCTAGAGGACAAGAAAGTGTCTAAGATACACTCAATTGATGATGTGAGTATAGTCATCTCACATTTGAAAAATAATTTCTTAAGCCTTGAAGAGTTTGGATCCTTAGTTGTAGAAGAGAAGTACCTAAAGAAGAGGTTGAGTGAACTAATGAGCATCTTTGCACTAGATTTGAATTCACTCAAGACAGGTCAAGCATCCCTAAGAGAATTTGCTGAAAAAGGGAGAAAAATCATTATAGAATGCATGGAACAAGATAATCTTATTGATGCTCATTTCAAAATAAAAGTTGTAGAAGCTATGATTCAGCAAGTGAAGAGTTTAGTAAAAGACAAATCCACAAATGTGAACATGTGCAATAATGTCTACCAAGGTCTGATAGACAAAATTGAGAAGGCAAAGAAAGAGATGGCAAAGATAAGGGCTAGACAGACTCGGTTGAGAAATGCTCTTGCGCCCTCATTAGACATCCTCAATCAGAACATCAAAGAGATTGATGCCACCTTGATAACCTATGATCAAGGTCCTTCCATAGATTTGAAGAAGAAGGAGAAGCTTCAGTATGCTTTATGCACCAATCTCCAGATAGTAAACTCATTGATCATTTTTTGGAAGAAGGAGATCTAGAACCTAAAGATAGCATATCCGAATGTTTTCCCTCAGTGAATATATGTAGATACAATTTTTTTAACACCTTTGTCATTAATGTCAAAGGGGGGATTGTGTATAGAATATGAATCATAATATGTATAGGGAGATATAAGCATATGTATAGAAGACAAAAGTTTTTGTATTGAGGTCAGTTAGCAACATGGCCATATTCCTTTGTTGCCATCAATGAAAAAGGGGGAGATTGTTGGCAAGTTGGCTATACTGGTGCATATGACTTGATATAGTGTTATCATTATGGAAACAAAGTCATATAGTAGTTTGGAGTTAGCGCACTTGATGAGATGATCTAAAATTGGTTAAGTGTTGAAGACTGGACAATGTACAAAGTTCATGTAGCTCAGAGCATCAACACACATGCGTATGGAAGAATTATGGTGTGTACCCTAGAAGTTAAGTTTTTTAGACTATAATTATGCTTAGTCTATGAGCACATAAGAAGATGTGAAAGGATGAGAAAGTTATAGTCATTTGAAGGCACACATCTAGTGAGTGCTAGAGAAGAACAGAGCATGAAGCCAATAGTTAGTATTTTGGTTTGCAGATATAATGTAATATTGTAAAGGCTATATGCCTATTATATTTAGGTTTCTGACATGTATATATTTTTTTTTGTAGGCACAATTGAGCCAATTCATTTGGAAGTGTTTTTTGTAATAGGTCTAAGGGCTGACCTAGTTGTCTATTTTGTATGCATGTATAAATATAAGATGCACCCATTGTATTCAACATGGAAGTTGATATAGATTTGTGATAACCAGAGTAGAAGTATGCAAAGAGTCAAGAAGATGAATTAGAGCTTTCAAGAGGTCAAAGCATTAGCACATCAATGGAACTGATCTGACAAGCAGTGTCACCGTGACAGTTCATCCTAAAGATATAATGTGTATCTGAGATCATAAGGTTGTAGCCTTCACCACTTGAGTAGTGAGGTCTTGGAAAGTGATTCCTCTCCCCTAACAGGGACTATTATAAAAGACCCCTAACAGGGTCCGACCCTTAACAAGGTCTACTATACTTAGAGCATTGTAAAGAAACTCCTAACAGGGTTAAAGATCTTCTAACAAGGATCACAAAACACTAGTGCAGAATATTAGTGGGTGTCAATTCCCACTGGGGTTTTTACCTATTTGCGTTTCCCTATAACCATATTGGTGTCATGTGTTGATTTCATGTTTCATGTTTATTGTTACCCCAATTTCCATATACATGCAAATTTGGCTAAAATCCTCCTAGGGTCTATATTTTTATCCTCCCAGGTACTCTGCAAAGTTTCATGGGTTCATCTATTTCCCCTTGGTCTCTACAACTGTTTCTAGGTCCCTGGCTAGGTGCAAATCCCTTAAAAATTCATAAACTAGCCATTATAGGCCAAATCCTCAAAAATCCCTAGGCCTTGTTATATTTTTAAGTTACTTTATTGACCACATAAAATCCTCAAATACCCATGTGTGCTTTTCATTCATTGGCTGGTCGCTAGTTCTCCAAGTCTGTCGATGGTTCCCCCTTTTATTCAATGATTCAGTAATTTCATTGTCTCTCTCAGTCGCTTAATGTTTGGTGGTTAGGTCTCTATGGTTAGTGACTCAGTGAACAATTTGCCTTTCCTTAGTCGTAGGTTCTCTAAGTATTCCAGCGGTTAACTTTTCCTCTCGATGAACAAGTGACTGCAATGTTTCTCTTAGTTGCAAGATAAATTGGCGGTGCCCTAAAGTATTCAACGCCTCCGTGGATTGCCTTTCAGTCAGGCATTCGCTAACTAAAACCCTAGGTTGGACTTTAGACTCAGCAATTCTATGAATGCCTTGCTCACATATTCTGCAGACTTAACCAAGGTTAGGAATTCTATTTGGTGACTGAGCGATTCTTCCTTTGGTCGCGCATTCGCTAAAGCTTTCTGGGTTAAGACATTTTGAGTGGGGTCCTAGTTGATGAGATCAATGGTTGTCATAAGATCTCATAGGTTCTGTCAGAGGCATGCGATCTTACGATAACCGTCGATCTTCCCTTCTCTACAGCACTTCAGAGTTTAGTAGGTCCACTACCACGTTGTCCTACTTCGAGGCTTCCTATTGGTTGAGAGATGAAGACTTGTATTTTTGTCAGTGGGCCTAGGGATATTAGAAGCTTGGAAATCTATGGCTAGCATGTGTTCTCATGAAATGTGATAGAGGTATGCGATTTTTACACAACTATTGATTCTCCTTAGTGACGTAACTCTTCATGCCTGGCAGGTCCACTGCTACGTGTACATCAACGATGACTTCTCATTGGTCCACATGGTAGTGATTTGGCAATGTGTCAGTGGGACTAGGTTTCCAGCATTTTAAAAGGGCTTTGACATCTATAGAGGATCAACAGCTAGCACATGTCCGCAAGGAATCTTTCTGACACATGCGATCATGCACCCACCATTGATCTTGCTTTATCTCAGAGCATTCTTGGTGGGTCCTTTCTTGTTGATGTTCTCATTTTCTATTGGTTTCTACATGCCGATGAGGACTTCTAGGTGGACCGATGTGTCAGTGGGGTCACGGCTTAATGAAGATCTACGGTAGGTGTATGATCTGAAAGAATATTCAAAGGGTATGAGATCTTGTGCCCGCCGTTAGATTAAAATCTTGTCTTAAGTGGGTCTAAAGTTAGAGAGGTTCTGAGGTGTTGCTGATGAGGTGGTCAGAGAAAATAAAAGATTGATAGGTGGCAAGTCTGGGCCCAGGTTTGACAAAATATTTGGTGGCACTGATAACTTCTCTTTGGTCGCTCATTTGTAGGATAAGTTAGTGATGCCCTAAAATTCTGAGTGATTTGGCAATTGTCTTTGATTGCTAATTTACCAAATGTAAGCCAGAATTCTCATGAGTGGTTAAGGGAGTATTTTGTAAATCTACAAATGAAAGATTCTTTTGTTCTCTTAATGAAACCAGGGTTAGTAAAAAGACTCAGCTATTCAATCACTGCAGTGTTCATTGAATCACTTGACTAGACTAGGGTTAAGAGAAGGATTCCATGAATGAGAAAAAGGGTCTTCGGTCACTCAATCACTAAATGAATTAAAGGAAGAAAAGGTCGAGGTGGGTCTAGATTGACAAATATGCCGATGTGTTGAGTTTTCATTGGTTGTAGTGTGTTGAGATGGATTTAAAATTTTCAAAAGGGTTTTGTGACCATTTCAAGGTAGATCTAAGCCATTCATTTGCTGGGAGTTAAAGGGGATTGACGTTTATGTTTTAAAATGACCGGCTAGCCATTGCAGTTCAAATTTGAATATCTCTACCGGGGGTTTTTTGCTAGTTTTTGATTCAATGGGATATAGCAGCGAGGTAGCTCAGGAAATTTATGATGTTGTAGGATATTTGCAGTTGAGAAAGATGATGAGAGGCCTGGTCAGCTATCATGGGTCGATTCCTATCCCTGAGAGGTACATTTTTGCATTCATGGTGACACTTTTGTGTAGGAAGGTTGATGGATCTAGGTTGCTTGTCTGCAGGTTGGTTATAGTACAGGGATGGGCATGAGATGTATCTGATCGATTTAGATATTTGCAGAGTTACATTTATGATATGAGTTGATAGAGTTAGGGTTGGTTTTATTCTTGTAAAAATCTTTGTAACCCTAGTTAGGTTTTAACTCCTTCCTATGTGCAAAAGGAGGAGATGTATATATTATTTTTGGAGCTTTTAGAAGGGGAGAGTTCATATTTTGTAAAGAAGAAAGTCTCTTTCTTGGAAAGCTATCTGTGGCATTTCTTCCTACCCTCTAGTTTTTTTAACATTCTATAATCTCCCATTGATTATTCAGACATTGCAGAGGTATTTTGTGACAATCCTTCATGTTCCTATGCTTCCTTATTTGGATCATCTCTTATTGGATTAAAGTATATGATGTTTTCAGTGATATCTTAGGGTTCTTGATCCCTCTTACTTTATGTAATTATGTGTGTTACTGTGTTTGATCTGATTTAGATTTTTTTGTGGGCATACTTTAGCCCCCTAACAGTCTTGTCTCATTCCTACACCGAGTTGCTAAAGTGAATGTCTTCCTGCAGGTCATAAATTGTGTCTTATGTTTAAACCCTTCTATGAAATACTTATGCAATCCTATTCAGTAAGTTGTGACCTACTAGACCTGGGCCTCTCATTGATTCAATTCCTCTATACTGAGATCCAAACCTTAGTTTCGGTGTATCACCTAGTAGGTAGTTTTCTTTTAGTCTTTTCCCTTTCAAGCATTCCTTCCATCCATTTCCCTCAAAAGTTTACTTGCATGTCTAAAAGAAAATTAAGGTGATTATCCAAGAGGAACCAACCTAGAACCTATAGGTCCCACACCTAGAGATGATTTCCATGTTATACTAGGTTATCAAGACTACGAGAGCTTGAGGCAAAGGTGCACACTTAGTGTATAACATTTATGTAAATGTTTAATTTAGTACTTAAGCATATAAAGTTCATTTTAGAGATTAAAGTGAAAAGTTAAAATACAGTGAACACTGATTCACCCCTCCCCCTCTCAGTGTTCCCACTCCTAACAATATGTATAAGAGTTTGATATTTTTTGGGTTATCTCTCAATGATTTGTTGGTGATACTCATATATGATGCTTTTCTTGCAAGTATATTGTAATCTATTTATAAAAAAAAACTACTATCTTCTCTTTGATCTTCCTATTCACATGATGTCTAATGACTTCTTCTAAGATTTTTTAATCTAGGATATATATTAATTTATACTTATGTGTTGATGAGATATTGTTTGAATTCACTTTTGATCTAACCAAGGATAATTGGAAGATTTTTTAATGGGGTACTACTTGGATTTTTTTTTAAAAAATTTGGCTAGGAAGTCCTTGATATGTTTGACCACTGATATGCAGAAAACAATGTTTTATTTAAGGCCCTTAGAGGCTGATTTTTAATATTTTTTTAACAATTTAATCTTATATTTTGAATCTTCCTACCCTAAGCACTGATAAGATTGTACAATAGCCTCCATAATATCTACAAGAAAAGTAAGGTATAAAATAAAATTCCTTCAATAATATTGAGAATATGATTCAGTAAATTTCTCATATATTTAAAAATAATCATACCTAATGTCTTTTATATATATCTAGGTTCATCCATAATATTATTGAAAGGAAAACATACATCACCGATCATTAATGGATTTTATATGGCTTCTATAACTTTGAACAAGTTGATTATATAATATCTAATCTTTCTTCTAAAAAAGGAATTTGGCTTAAGAAATTATATTTAGATATTGAAATAAAAATGGACAAGTGAAATCTTATTACATGATAGTAAAATTTTGACACGTATAACTAGAAATATGAATTTTCATGCCAAGCCAAGTACATTAATGTTCAACACCATTTTATTAAAAATACAGTCAATGATAGTAGGTTTTTAATGTAGAGAAGGGCTCGAGATAATAAAACTGTCTTAGCTAACTACTTGGAAAAATATTAAAGGCATCGCTCAATGTAGTTCCCTCATATATCAACACTATTTCTTGTAGTCCTACTAATGGACTTATTTATCTACAAATTCCAAAAAAGAATCGATAACTAAAATGAAGGTATAGCTTAAAATATCCCTTTATCTATTACAACACATATTTCAAAAAAAGGTAGGGTTACTTTGTAATGTTTAGGTCAATTCTTGACTTTCCTAGTTTGAATTAGGCATATGAAGCATTTATGCTTATAGGAAAGCTCAGTTATTGTCTCAAAAAGAATGCAAAAGGGTATTGTAGAAATATCTTGGCCTAGGATGGGTTCACACACATCTCCAAACATGTTATAATCATCCAATCCACTCTTTATTTGATGAAATTAAAATTTCTCCTTCTCATCTAGCGTTTTCAACCAGATACATGAAGATATAAGACTTTCATGCATTCACCACATGTGCAAATTTCTATCCCTCCTCATGAAAATTTGGAATATTGAGGGATGAATTTTTTATATTTCATTAATCCAATATTTATGAGTTGTCATTGGTGGTATGGACACCCTAGCTAGGGTTTGGACTCATCTAGGGAGAATCATTGATATCTACTTTTAAAAATTATGAATTTGGATGAAAACAAATGAAATAAAAAGTAGAATCAATGGAGATTCTATTGGAAAAATTGTCAGTGCTCCCCTTGGAATTTTTTACATGGCTTAACTGCCTCTTGTTTCTTCTATAAGTCTAGTGGTTGTATCGGGCATTAAAAGGTCAATCTTTTGGTGCAACAACAACCACTACTTGTAACAAGTGGTATTAGAGCTTGGTCATAGGTTCAAATCCCCTTGAGTATTTTTGAGGGGGAGATTGTTGGAAAAATGATCAATGCTCCCCTTGGGATTTGTGACATGGATTAATTGCCTCATGTGTCTTCTATAAGTCTAGTGGTTGTATTAGGCATTAAAAGGTAGATCTTTTGGTGCAATGAAAACCACTACTTGTAACAGATTCATCCCCAATAGTGTTCATTTTAGTATGAATCTATACATACATGTGTATCTCAAATAAATAATAAAAACACATTCAAATTTTTGTATATATACATACATATGTATCTAACAATGAGATTTATTAATTCATGTGTAATTGATCTAAGTACAATATCTAGATACATTAGAAGTAATATGAACACTTTGATTAACTATAAAAAAACCATCTATCTAACAATGAGATCTACTAATTTGAACAATGAATTTATGGATGTGCAAATAAATCTATCATAATCTATTAAGTGAACATTATCTAACCAATGCACATATTTTAATATTTAGAACAAAATTAGGTGAATACAAAGTTATGAATTTAACTTAAATATTTAAAACAAAATTTGATGAATAAAAGTGAGTTCATGTGAACTTAAATTACAAATCCAAAATTGTACGAATACAAGAGTGCATTGTACTACATAAATAGTTCATGTCTATGTTCGTCCAGACATCCTGCATCATAAAAAAAAACATGTTCAAATGTTAGAATTTATACAAGTTCATTTAAAGTCAGTTTTAATTTAAATTTCAAATCTATATCTCTAAATTATAAATTATGACACTTCAAAGAAGACATGTTTAGAAAACATATAAAAATATGACAAATTGAACAAAAAAATTATATGTATAAATTTGATTCAACCTAATGTACCATCAACATCCTCTCTTTGCTGCAATGCATCTATGATTGCCTCATGGTCTTCCATTGAAAGTGTCCATAATATTTTATTAGTAGGTATCCCTTTGTATCTTTCCAATTTGATATTTTTTGCCACTACCAAATGGGAATAGTGCATAATCTTCTTTTCTTATTGGTAGTCTTCAAACTTTGGTGAACCATTCCTTCTTGTTAGGTATTTACATATCCATGTACCAACTACCACAACAGACCCAATTGGATATTGAAAATTATCATCATCTACTTTATGACATATCAAATTTTTCTTAGGTTCTACAAATCAAGCTAACCAATACTCTATATGCTCTTCATTATCTTGAGGTGCAACAATAGCATACACATGTCCTGCAAAACAAAATTAAGTACATGCAAAAATAAAACTTGTTTAAAGGTTTATAATTCAAATATATAATCATAAATTATATGACATACACATGTAACTAATATAATTTAAAGTTTTTCAATAAATTAAATTAAATTACCAGGTTGCATGAGGTCTGAAACATGATCATAATCTTCTGATGCAAAGATGTGATCTAGGTCTTTATTTATTATATCATCTTCATCTTGTCTCTCACTAGATGTTAAGGATTTTTGTTGCCATTCTTCAACCCATTCTATATTCTTGCATTCTTCCCATTCACCTACAACATAAAATTGACAAAAATATGCAAGCTCCCTAGTCCATATAGTCCAAGTGTTAGAATTAGAACTCCTAAATGAATGCCATTTAGCCGATCCACTGATTGTATTACAATCATATCTTGAAAGGATATTCTTCTCTTCAACTAGCTAGAAAAAATGTCTGATTGTAGATTTCTGACTTGATCCTATAGAGAAACTTATTTTACACCATTCAATAATTGCACGTGCATCTTTAAATTTTGACTTTTCCACAAATTTGAGTTTCTCTCTACAAAGGGATCTCTTAACACATGCATTGGCACCATCATGTTCTCCCTTCTCGTGTCTAGCCTCAAAAAAACTCCAGATATGTTGGATATTTATTTTCTTGTGTGTCCTACTCAACCAATAAAACATTCTAGCATTCTTGAATTGCCCTATGCAATTATTTGACCATATTAGATGTTGTGTTATATGAATTTCTCTCTCCCTTAAATTTTCATAAAAGGTCTTAAAGAAATATTGGACAAATTCTGATGAGTGTAACTTATTATCACTCATATAAAAATGGTACTCTCTCAATGTTTTCTGATCCTCTTATGTACTATTAGGTGCATGTCTATAGACAATATGAACAAAAATTGTTACTTTCATAGAATTATAATATTGTGGTTGGGTCTCATCTTGTGGTGCAAGCATGTAGTTCTCTGCAAAGTCAACAACTGAAAGTATACTACCAATTGGAAATGTATTCTTGCATATGTGAAATTGTCCATCAAGCCATCTAAAATTGTGAGAGTGTTTCACATATTTAGGTACGACCTTACTCTTGAATTCATACATAAAAGCATTAACACTAGTTAAATTTTTCAGTTATTAGGTCACACAGTTTTCCAACTTTTCCATCCTTTAATGGATACTCAACAGTTTTAAATCTTTGTATGTAATCAACTAATTGTTGTCCAAAATCAAATAATGTAATAATGTAAGATTTCCACATACATCACATACACTAGAAGCACATGCATTGAAAAGATAAAATTTCTCATTAGGTGGGTTACAAGAAAAATTTGATATAAACTCCTTTACAGTTTCAGGTGGTATATTTATACCACATTCCTGCAACATTTCATTAGTATGCATAGTAGAACGTATAGATTGAAAAATATCATATTGATAATGAAATTGAAGATGAGCTTTGCAGCAACAGGTGATTCTTTCTTTGTTAATCCTTACATACCATGGTTTACATCTTTCAAAAGATCTTTGACTAATACTAATAGTTAACACCTTATCATCCATAAATTTTTTATACAATTCTGTTTGAGTCATATTTAAAAGGTGTTTTGGATGTGGATCATGAACTTTTAAACTGAATCTTAATTTAAGAACATCTCTGGCATTAGGAGATACTCTTGTCTTATCGTGCCAAAAATTTTCAATCAAAATTTTGACTTCATCAGTAAGTTTCATGTCAGACCTCGGGAGTCTGTCCTTGAAGGTCCATAAATGGTTTTCCAAATCACTGTTAAAGTTAACTCTTCTCTTTATAGCTCTTGTTAAAGTTTTACAATGAATATTAAATATCCACTTATATTTGAAATAATTATTTTATCAATAGTAGTTTTGTTTACTAAAGCTATTTTTATTCTTCATCGTGCCGCATTACTCTCTTTAGGATGACTTTTCTTTGCAATTTTGTCAGAGGCACTAGCAATAGTTGATACTAATTATTTTAGAGACTCATCCTTCTTTTTGGTTTTCACATAAATTCCTAGCCTCTTCATCACTTTTCGCATTTTCGACATTTCAATTAATTGTAACATTAATTGACATTGAAACCTGTTGTCTAACTTTCAATCACCCATTTTTTTGACAATGTCAGAGTCAAGTCAGGTCTATTTTGTTATTATCTAGGTCTAGCTTCTCTCTAGGATAGGAGGTCTTTTCCAAGTATCCTTGCAATTGCTCCTTGTTTCAAGCCAGGTGGGTTGTGTTAAAATGTAACACCAGCCATCTATACTTAAAGATGAAAGATGATACTAAAGAAGAAACAACCATAAATAAAATTCACATAAAACCACAGTAATAATTTTTTTCCTTAAAATTACAAACTGTTACATACAATCATAGCAACCGCTTCTAAGAGCTTTATAGTTTACAATCGATTTACATCAAAGTAATAATAATACTCTTTATTCAAAGATTAAGTTCCAAAAACAAAATTTCCTTCTTTCCAAAATCATTACATTCTACGAATAGATCTGATAACTAATAACCTGAAATGATCTGTTTCCCATAAAACTTAACAACTGCTATCCACTGTTCCAAACTCATTGATTTATCTATCTAAAACTTGAAAATCAAAATGAACACAAATGCAAACAACAAATAGGGCTCAGTCATAATGATAAAGAAAATGAATCATCTCTAAATATCTGCAATCATAAAAGTCAGTATAATATAACATTTATGCAGATTTAAATACAGATGTAATTGAAAACTAAATAACATAATTCCATTTTTACACCAAAATCATCAAGCACTAAATTTCTTTCTAATAGAAATAAACTTGCAAAGAAAATGACAAGTAATGATCCAATAGTTCATGGGTGTCCACATAAGGACCTACGCTATGTATCCATAAGGAAACCTCATAGTAATCCATTATGTCTGATGAAACCATAATGTTTTATCTTTGTTAATTGAAACCCATGACCCTTGAATTTTATAATTATCATTTAATTAAACAACTGACATAAATTCTTTCCCATAAGGATATAGACTAGTGTCAGTCACAACTGACAAAAATTCTATCATCACAAGGTACTAGACTAGTGTCAGCCCCCAATCTAAGGATCATACTTGCATTATCTTAAAAACACTTGATCTAGCAATTAATGAAAGCAGTGAAATGAACTACATTACACAATTTCACTAACATTCCATTTCTATTGCATCAATTTACAAAATTGAAACAGCAAATAGAAATCCATTATAAAACCATATTACCATATTCCTTAACATACATTCATAAACATGATGTTTCTCAAAAGAAGAAAAGATCACAACTCTTTCTCCATCACAAATCCAATCAAAATAATCTTCACATTAACTTAACATTAAATCTAAAACTGTACAATAAAACGTCCATATCAAATTCATGTTTCCATTGAATAGAAAAGAACTAACATATTCATATATCAACTGAATCAACACAACACCCATAGCTTATAACAAACATACAAGCTTGCCATAACTGAATTATTTAAACTATTTGACCATACATCCTGCTCTATTAATTACAAGTTTATACCTCTATATACATGTTGGCATATGTACATGTATACACCACGGCTTGTGTATACATATACATATCCCAGCAGGTATATATATATGTTTATATAATTATATAAGCTTGTAATTAATAGTTCAGAATGACAATCATAACATCTATTATATACATGTTGGCGTATGTACTTGTATACACCTCAGCTTGTGTATATATATACATATCCCAGCAGGTATATATATTTATATATCTAATTGCATGAACTTGTAATTAATAGTTTAAGTCCATAAGTATGCAATAGGAAAAACCATTCAAATTGTCTCAGTTATCTCACAGAATACATCGACCTTAATATACTACTAAATCTACCGAATACATAAAATAATGACAGAATAATAATAATAACCGGCTTCTACCTCCTAAACAAAATACCAAAGTGTTTTTCCTTACTGTCTGAACAAGATAGTAATTGACTTTCCTATAAACCCCTTAACATTTCCTAATGTCGTTAAAACTATATTACACACTGGTGATAAATACTGAAGAATCATAAAGCTCGCAATCAAGTTTTGACATAACCAAAGACATCCACATTCCTCTATTGACTGATACATACAGTGACAAACACCCTTTTGACAAAACATCGACACCAGATAACTAAAGAAATACACCCAAAAAAATACTTCAATTCCACACCTATGTTGCAAGTGTAAATACAAAATACGACAGGTAACAGATAGCATTATGAATACCACTAACCCCAATTTCCACAATACAGCTCAAAGAAAACATCAATACCAACTTCGGTTAATGACTGTGGTAGAAAAACCTGATTCCACCTTATAACCAAGTCTATACAAACTGAATACATTATGAAGATACAGTGCTCCTAACAATAGGTACAGTGCGAGAAGATCTAAAGAAGTTTTTAACAAGAAAACTCATGCTGGTTCCATACTGTATTAATATGCCAATTCTCAAACCCGACTAACTGCCTTAACACTGTCCAAAGCAAGTAAACATCGACACCAAAACACACAAGGAAATAACCATATAACATCTACATAACTATATTCCATAGTTCGGCACAGACTTAACTAAAACATTGCCAAAACTAAACTCAGTATAGAGAAAACCCCTTAACACATTATGCTTGAAAACAGCATATTAAAGACAAGTGTTAAATACCACACTAATACCAATATCTTTACTAAATAGTCATTCGTTACCAAGTTTCTCCAATAAATCACAGCATTGTTTAACTAAACTAACTTCTTAATCTTTCCAAGAAAGAAAAAGATCAATTCATGACCGAAACTCACAAAATATACAAACACAAATCTTCACATTTCATCGACTAACAAATAGTAGTAATCTACATTCCATTAATTTTCATTTGCAGAACATAGAATGGAAATAGAGGATAAGGTAAGAGATGCCCCTGCCTGGTATTTGTGTGAGGAGATATCCAAAACCGAAATGCCGAAGCTAGCCCCTGCCTGGTGAGCTTCCCAGATTGCCAAAATGTCGTGCAAGAGAGCCCAAAATGTAGAGATAATGGTATAAAACACCCAACTTCCAAAATGACCATGAACAAAAGGGTTTAACTTTGCCGTGATAACCCCTTCCATTCCAAGCCACTTATCATGAAGGATACAATAGTAACACGGGTCCATAACCAACTGTTTACCCAAAATGCCGCAGCATAACATGGTGAAAAAAATGGAGTCATATACAACTACAACTCCTTAACCAGAGCTAATGGCAGACTTCAAACACAACAATGAATTTCCATCGATAATTTCATTCAATGCAAACTTATCTCTTGCAGTAAACACAACCCATTTCCTACCAAATGTCCAACATTGTACAATTCCACAACCCGAAAAATAGCTTAAACCCCACTAACACCTCAATGCAATGAAAGTGCATTAAAACCCTTCCGTTAAGTCATGTTTTGAGCCAGAATATAATAAAAAGACTTAGGGATAGATTAACACATATCTTTGTTAATAACATTAGTCAATTTACTAACTTAAACATCTAAGATAACAGTGCATGACAATGCCAAATAACTAACACTTCATCACACTAACCTCCTATTAACATTCAAAATAGGATATACTAACTTAGTTAATTCATATAATTTTAGTAAATGAAATACCACATACTTACTAAAACATTCACTCATAATTATATGTATAAAAATACATATATACAAATTTATTTATTTTGAATTCAGAATTAGATTAATATTAAATTACAATAATTCTCTATATACTGTCTATAATCATAAGATACAATTAACCATAATAACATAACCATTTCTAATTATATCTAACATATTATTAAGGATTCCAAAACAATGAATCAATAATCAGACAATTGACTAACCATTTAGTTTGTCCTTATTTCATAATCAAACCAATATTCCAAATTCAATCTAAGCCAATTCTGTCATCAGAAAAGGACTCATAAAGCGACAGAAATAGACATAATTCTCTGAGTGTCTAGCAGAATTACAGAGATAACATATTTAATCCAAATAACAAAGTTCAAAAGAACGCAGTTAGAGTTTGAACTCATAGAAATCTAACATAACATAACATAACATAGAAAAGTAAAGCCTGGAACTGTCAGGGGCATGACATAAAATCTCTTCATTCTGGGTAGGTTGTAGATCCTAACCTGACAAAGACTTGGTGCTCCAATTAATGATCTTTTTCAAGCAGGATGGTGGTGGAAATCATATCGATTCATCTAGAAACATCATGTGGCCATTCTCAGATTATGCATAGTCAGTTGTTTTTAAAGTTCTTCATGGAGTGCAATAAAAAATAGTGTGCAAGATCAAGGATTCAATTCTTTGAATTCAAGGAAGTCAAAGACCGAATTGTATCCAGTCTCTTTTGAAAATGAAATAAATTGAATGGTGAAAATTCGGTCCATAATCCAGTCATCATTTGATCATCAGTCAACAAGAGTTCCCTATGATTGTAACAGAGATGCAGCATTCCAAAGATTACAGTCTGGCATATATTATATAAATAATGATGATGAGAAAATTAAAATCTTAGCACATGGCCGCATTTGAAAATCCTATGATGCTGAAGAGCTCGATCACTGTATCATATTTTACAAAGCATACCAGACAGTCTGTCATATGTATTATATTCTTCTTGCCCTTGAGCACGTGTTTAATGAGTTTAATTTGTATAATGATGCAGATAGAAGATTGAGAAAGATTCGAAGAGATCAAGAAAATGATTGAAAATGGTGAATATGCAATTGGGTAAGATTTTGTTGAATTCGGGCTTTGCCTTTTTCAATGTAATAGAGTGGTCTGATGATCACATGAGGTAAAAAAAATACCATGTGATCATGCGACAATGAAGTCTGCTGGGACTCACATATGCCAACAGTGGAACCCGCATATGCCAATAGTGGAGTCCACGTGTACCAATGATGAAGCGGTCACATGATTGCAAGAATTAAACAAATACCATGTGATCATGAGACAATGAAAAGTTATAAGTCCAAACCCAAAGTCTTGTGATAAAAGAAAAGTCGATTATTATTCAAGTGACCAAATTAACATGTGTCTTAAGTCAAAAAGGAACCCGCGCACATAAAATGACGGGTGGAAATATGGTGGGACAACTTCTCCTTTGCAAAAAAAAAACATCTATATGGTGCGGTATGGTGAGACACTGCCACGTGGAAAGACTGGTCGCATGATTGCATAAAGTAAAAAAGAGCCATGCGATCATGTGACAACATGAGTCCAGTGCAGGGGTGCACAGTTGGAGGCTTTTGATTGGTCAAGAATCACCGTCCAATGAGAAACTTGTCAGGTGGGACCCAAGACTTAAGGAAAATAAAAAGATTAAAAGTCGACGTAATCCAATGGAGCTTGTATTCTTGCTTGAGAAGATGATCAAAAGATAGGAATTTTAGTTGTCATAGTAAGCCATTGCCGTAAAGTGGTATAAGAGTTTCAGTACATCTTAATATCAGACAGAGTCTTGTTTCATGGTCCAGTAAACTTGGCATTCGAAGATGAAGACAATGTTGTTCGAAGGGTAATTATTTGCGGCTTTTCATTTTATGTTCTAGTTTGAATCTAAAGTTATGAGCAGAGATAATTATGTGACTCTGAAAGGCCAATGGAATCGGCCTAACAGATGTTGATCATGGAGAAGATGAAAGTTTTGAAATAAAGTGTCAACGGTTCCGATATCTTTTCTTATTTTTACATTGGCGATTGGCTTTTCAAATTCTGTCATCGAAGATTATCTTTGTATTTTGTCTTTTGTATTTTGGAAGTTAAAGTATTCCAACGGTTGTAAGCTTGTAAATTCCATAAATACTATCAAACAACTCAGTGAAGAGGTTGGAAAACTTGTAAGGGTAGCATAAGTGATTCCATTTACTTTGTTGGGTTTTCATGTTTGTTTAACCAGTAGTTGTTCATTTGCATTTGAATAGATAGAACAGTTATATGTGAAGTTGTACTTGCTTACTGGATTCCATTTCATGTTGGTAATTGCAGTGAAAGTAATTCTATTTACCTTTCATGTATGATTCTTTTCCTATTCATCCAGTTATTTAGATGCATCTGAATAGAAAGTACAATTGTATATGGAACTATGATTCTTGCTTGGATTCCATTTCATGTTAGTAATTGCAGCATAAGTAATTCCATTTACTGTCCATGCATAATTTTGCTTCTATTCTCCTTAGTAGGATATGCCTTCTTAGAATAGATAGGTTTAGTTAGAAGATAGTCTTTATGATAATCTGTGATCAACATTCCATTGGGGATTATAGGTTATCCACTTTATCCTTGCCTGAATTGTTTGTGCCTACAAACAATTTGGTTAAAACTCATAAGAAGATAATTTGATGATCATAAAGAAACAAATTCATTGAAGACTAAACACAATCAGGGAGCTGTACCTATCAATTCAAAGGGCAGTGGTAGAAGACATACATTGACCCAATTGTTGGTGACATCCTTTGTTCTCTCACCTTGGGTGCTAAAAGAGTCAGAGATTACAAATCTAACGGGAGGACAAACTGTTAACCAATAGTTTTTAGTGACTCTACTAGGGAGAAATTTAGGAAAAAGAAGAAAATATTAAAGTTTTTCTAAGAATTCAGTTCATTTCCCCTCTCAGCTTCAATTCAGTCAGTGGAATACATGATTAGTAATTATGGTCATTCCTCGATGAAATGCTATTGGACCATTGAATCTTGCAGCAAATCATGATCTACCAAAAGGTTTTAGAAAGAACTTTGCAAGATTCAATGGTGATGGCTCAATATCTATAGAACAACATCTGAGTGCTTTTCATAAGGCATGTAGTGTGGTGAATCCTCAGCATGAAGATGTTTCAGTTAGATTGTTTGTAGATAGCCTTATCGGTGATGTTGCAGAATGGTTTCAAGACTTATCTACAGGCTACATTACTGGATGGAATGAGATGAAACAAAAATTTGAAGAGAGATATAAAACTACTGAAGATTCTCAATTCTTACTATTACAACTGGCTCAAATGAAGAAGGAACCATCTACCTCCATGAGAGATTTCAATGCCAAATTCAATAAACTTATCAAAAGAATACTTGCTTAAAGTGCACCCACTGGAAATAATCTCAAAACATTTTACATTAGTTCTATGCCTCCAGAACATGGTTACCAATTAAGAAGAGCTAATGTAATGGATTTGCAAGCTACTCAAACTTTAGCTGAAGAACTGGAAGATGATATGATAGCTTCCGGGAGATGGAAGAAGGAATCTCATGCTGGATTCACAAGTAGTGCAGTCAGTACTTGAACCAGTATAGAAGATATGTTGCTGAAATTATCTAATGAGATAAATGCATTAAAAAGACAAATTACTACATCAACTCATTCATTTTATCAGCCTCATCAAGGTAAAAATGAGAATTCACAGAGATTGGCTATTGAAGCTCCTCCTAGAAGACATAATTCTCATGCCTTTCATCTCAGAAAAGAAGAAAAAGAACAAAACTTTGAATATCCAAAAAATGGAGACTATCATACTCCTCATGGAGACTTCGTAAACTTTTATTGTGAGTATGAGACAGATTCAGAAGATGGAGATAATTGTTTTTCTCATCCAACTATTAAAGATCAAGCCTCTAATAATCAAGTACCTTTTTACAAGGTGGATGAAAGGAATAATGAATTACCTTGGAAGAGTCATCAGCAAAAAGAACGTTTCCAGCCTATGGAAATTCTTGAAGATCAAGAAGAAAAGGTAAACAAAGTTGAAAAAGAAAATGTGGCTATGTTTCCTTTTCCTTATATTGCTGAAAATTGTAGATTGGATGAAAAGAATGAAGTTTCAAACTATTTTTCTGAAATTTATGCCAAGGCTGATGGATTAATTTTTTATGTTATTGAAGTACATAATAGTGTAGATTCTTCTTTCATCATAGCTGATAAAGAGCAGATATCAGAGATATCTTGTTTTGAAGATAATATAGTGTTGAATGATCTTGATCAAAATGAAAAGGCTAAAATATTTTCTGTCAATTATCTCACTGAAAATGTTGATAAAGAAATTTATGAACAAGAGGTTTCAGATATTAATGAAGTACTGCAGCATTATATAGAAGATAGAGAATTAGATGAAGATTTTTCTAGTCTTGAGATAAAAGTTGATCAATTCATGGTCCCAGCCACATGCGAATCTTCTTCTATAGTCGATTCAGATATTGAAGTTCTAAATCCAGATGAACATCTTTGAAAAATGCAAAAGTTGAAGAAAATGTTTCAATTCTGGTAGAGCCTGTGGGTAATGAAAAATCATCCAGTTTTAGCCTGGGCTTGAAATCTGAAGTTGACAGTGCTTGCAAATGAGCAAATAGAGGTGATAATGCTGAAAGAGACGGATTGGATTGTATTCCAGTGGTGCATTCAGAATATGTTGAATATTTTCTTCCATCACAAAAGGTTGAATGTGTAAGGAAAGATGTATATGGAAGCATAGATGAATCAAAGATCCATAATGAGGTATGGCTGTTTGGCAAGGTCCTGTGGGTCATCATGTTGTAGATAGCTTTTGGACTCAAGTTCAACAATGAAGGAGTAGCCAAAGGTTACCAATGCTTCTTCAAATTGGTGGAGCATCTTCTTCTGTTCAGAAAAGGTTCATACTTTTCTCTCCCTATAAATGGTCATGTATGAATCTTTCTTTTCTTTTGGTCATGCTGGTGAGGTCTCCTCACTTTTTGTAAATAGGTTTCTTTCCAATTTTGGTGTGTCTAGTGTATCCTTTCCTTTCTTTGTTAGTGGTTATTTTCTCTTTCTTTGTTTCAGTCTACCCTCCAACCCTCTGCCCTCCCTATATACAGCTACTCATTGTTCTCTTTGGTCTAGACTCCGCAACCCAATGCATAAGGCACTTGTCTCACCAGAGAAGCTGAATTCTTCATGCACCTTGCAGTACATGATCCCCTAGTCGGAGCCAGCTGTTGCCTAACTTTTAGTCACCCATTTTTTTGACAATGTCAGAGTCAAGTTAGGTTTGTTTTGTTAGTATCTAGGTCTAGCTTCTCTCTAGGATAGGAGGTCTTTGCCAAGTATCCCTGCAATTGCTCCTTGTTTCAAGCCAAGTTGGTTGTGTTAAAATCTCTTCATTCTGGGTAGGTTGTAGATCCTAACATGGCAAAGACTTGGTGCTCCAATTAATGATCTTTTTCAAGCAGGATGGTGGTGGAAATCATATGGATTCATCTGGAAACATCATGTGGCCATTCTTGGATTATGCACAGTCAGTTGTTTTTAAAGTGCTTCATGGAGTGCAATAAAAATAGTGTGCAAGATCAAGGATTCAATTCTTTGAATTCAAGGAAGTCAAAGATCGAATTGTATCCAGTCTCTTTTGAAAATGAAATAAATTGAATGGTGAAAATTCGGTCCATAATCCAGTCATCATTTGATCATCAGTCAACAAAAGTTCCCTATGATTGTAATAGAGATGCAGCATTCCAAAGATTACAGTCTGGCATATATTATATATATAATGATGATGAGAAAATTAAAATCTTAGCAAATGACCGCATTTGAAAATCCTATGATGCTGAAGAGCTCGATCACTATATAATATTTTACAAAGAATACCAAACAATCTGTCATATGTATTATATTCTTCTTGCCCTCGAGCACGTGTTTAATGAGTTTAATTTTTATAATGATGCAGATAGAAGATTGAGAAAGATTCGAAGAGATCAAGAAAATGATTGAAAATGGTGAATATGCAATTGGGTAAGATTTTGTTCAATTTGGGCTTTGCCTTTTTCAATGTAACAGAGTAGTCGCATGATCGCGTGAGGTAAAAAAAATACCATGTGATCATGCAACAATGAAGTCTACTGGGACTCACATATGCCAATAGTGCAACCCGTGTATGCCAATAGTGGAGTCCACGTGTACCAATGATGAAGCGGTTGCATGATCACAAGAATTAAACAAATACCATGTGATCATGCGACAATGAAAAGTTATAAGTCCAAACCCGAAGTTTTGTGATAAAAGAAAAGTTGATTATTATTTAAGTGACCAAATTAACATGTGTCTTAAGTCAAAAAGGAACCCATGCACATAAAATGACAGGTGGAAATACCGTGGGACAACTTCTCCATTGCAAAAAAAACATCTATATGGTGCACTATGGTGAGACACTGCCACGTGGAAAGAGTGGTCGCATGATCGCACAAAGTAAAAAAGAGCCATGCGATCATGCAACAACATGAGTCCACTGACAGGGGTGCACAGTTGGAGGCTTTTGATTGGTCGAGAATCACCGTCTGATGAGAAACTTGTTAGGTGGGACCCGAGACTTAAGGAAAATAAAAAGATTAAAAGTTGACGTAATCCAACGGATCTTGTATTCTTGCTTGAGAAGATGATCAAAAGATAGGAATTTCAATTGTCGCAGTAAGCCATTACCGTAAAGTGGTATAAGAGTTTCAGTACATCTTAATATCAGATAGTGTCTTGTTTTAATGGTCCAGTAAAATTGGCATTCGAGGATGAAGACAATGTTGTTCAAAGGGTAATTATTTACGGCTTTTCATTTTATGTTCTAGTTTGAATCTAACATTATGAGCAGAGATAATTATGTGACTCTGAAAGCCCAATGGACTTGGCCTAATAGATGTTGATCATGGAGAAGATGAAAGTTTTGAAATGAAGTGTCAACAGTTCTGATATCTTTTCTTATTTTTACATTGGCGATTGGCTTTTCAAATTCTATCATCGAAGATTTTCTTTGTATTTTGTCTTTTGTATTTTGGAAGTTAAAGCATTCCAGCGGCTGTAAGCTTGTAAATTCTATAAATACTATCAAACAACTCAGTGAAGAGGTCGGCAAACTTGTAAGGGTAGCATAAGTGATTCCATTTACTTTGTTGGGTTTTCATGCTTGTTGAACCAGTAGTTGTTCATTTGCATTTGAATAGATAGAACAATTATATGTGAAGCTGTACTTGCTTACTAGATTCCATTTCATGTTGGTAATTGCAGTGAAAGCAATTCTATTTACCTTTCATGTATGATTCTTCTCCTATTCATCCAGTTATTTAGATGCATTTGAATAGAAAGTACAATTGTATATGGAACTGTGATTCCTTCTTGGATTCCATTTCATGTTAGTAATTGTAGCATAAGTAATTCCATTTACTGTCCATGCATAATTTTGCTTCTATTCTCCTTAGTAGGATATGCATTCTTAGAATAGATAGGTTTAGTTAGAAGATAGTCTTTATGATAATCTGTGATCAACATTCCATTGGGGATTATAGGTTATCCACTTTATCCTTGCCTGAATTGTTTGTGCCTACAAACAATTTGGTTAAAACTCATAAGAAGATAATCTGATGATCATAAAGAAACTAATTTATTGAAGATTAAACACAATCAGGGAGCTGTACCTGTCAATTCATAGGGTAGTGATAGAAGACATACACTGACCCAATTGTTGGTGACATCCTTTGTTCTCTCACCTTGGGTGCTAAAAGAGTCAGAGATTATAAATCTAACGGGAGGACAAACTGTTAACCAACAAAACCCAAATTTTTTATTATAAAAAAATTGTCTAAACAATCTGCTTGCATGTGTTCTAATCTATCTCCATGAAACCAAACCACGCAGATTGTCTAGCACATCTTTTTTTTATTTGGAATTGTTCATTTATTTCATTATCATTCAAATGAGTTTCTTTCTCAATCGATGTTTCTATGTCTACATCTACATTGTTGATTTCAATCTGAATTGGTGTTTGATTTTCAGTTTCAATTGTGGTTTGACTTTTAGTTACTTTATCATTATGATTAACATTACTAGTTTCTGAAATTTCATGTGCAATTAAATTTGTTAGTCTATTTTCATGAATAGAATTTAAATCATTTTTATTGTAACCTACTTCTAGCAAATCATGAACATCTTTATCATAATAAGTTGTAACATTTGGATGTGAAGACATAACTATATCCAATACTGGATTAGAAGATGCACCTAAATTTTCTTCTTCAATCTCTACATCCATTATGTTGTCTTCATTGTCCTCCTCTTCTAAAAAAATTGTTGAACTCGATGCTCCAACATTATTCAGGTTTCAAAGTCTTTCTCTTCTTTCTCATTGTTGTTTTGCCTCCTCTCTATTTTATACAACCTCCTCAGATGTCAGAACCTTCGTTGGCCTCTTTCTGCATCGGTTTGATCTCATTTTTGCACCAAGATTTGAGTTCAAACAATTTTTTATTTAATGTTAGATCCAAAACAAGATAAAAGTACAAAATATTGATAGAAATATTTTGTTTGCCTAGTACATATCGATGGAAAAATGATTAAAAACACATCAATCATTGAGATTAGGCCCACCATCCTATTTTTTGGTTGCAACGACTCTTTATGAAATGAGTTCCCATTATTTAAATCAAAATAGGCACCTATTTTATAGTTTCACAAAACGGGTGCCCGTTTTGTGAATTTAAAAAAATAGGTGCCCGTTTTGTAAATCTATAAGCGGGAATCATACCCACTAGCTTGGTTTTTGGTTCAGGAAAGGCTTGGTGGGACCAAGCGTATGCTTGACCCTACAAAAAAATGGCTAAGGCATTACAGAATAAAATTTCTAACTTACCATAATTTTTTGGACACCTTCCCGAATGAATTTTTCGATAAAAGGAAAACCCATTTTAGCTTTTATTTTGCAGATTATAAAAATATAAATTTTATAGTGATATGATAATTTTAAATATTTTTACAATATTTATTAAGACAATGTGGTACCTAAACTTGAAATACTAAGGTTAACTAAAACTTTAATAAC